>JARHVA010000824.1:0-180000 GCA_037957365.1 Torreya grandis | reverse complement strand
TTGAAACTACCCTCATCATTTGACCTTCCATAAGCACTTCACAATAGACTAGTGATAGATGAAATGATTTCATTATGATGGAGTGGTGAGAAATAGTCTCTAACAGGGATTTGATTTGTCCTTAATCATCAACATTCTTTTGGCCAAGTGTTCTCACTGCCTATAGTTATAATCACCCTCTTTCACTCATCCTTCACACTTGACACCAAGGTGTGCTTCAGTTTCTCAAATCAGTCCATACAAAGGATGATGTGACACTTTTCAAGAGTCCTCATTCCCTTAGATTCATCAATAAAACCTTAAAAGGCCTCCCAATTAGAGTTATCACTTTCTTAGGAGGTGATCACCCTTCAATCACTATGTCATTCTAGACTAGACGAAGTGGAGGTGTTAGCAGAGATACTTGTGAGCTCTTATAAATCAAGAAGTGTATATGAGGAGTTATAATAAGTCTCATTATTCCTTTCTAAGTGATCTTCATATTTTGAAACCCTTTTGTACCTGTACAACACACACAAATCTATAAATAAAAACCATTTTGCACCCTATCCATACAAGTAGTGTAGAATTCAACTTGATGGGAATGACCCCTGGGGAGTCCTATATAAGTTCCAATCATCTCCCTAACTAAAATATCTCATCTCGATGCCTTTCCTTCTTAATCTTTCCCATCAGCTCCTTATCAAGGGTTTTAGAGGGTTTTAAGTAGTTTTCACCCTTAAGGATTGTTCATAAAAGTTTGAAGTTGGAACCTTGAAAAATTACACTAGATCCTTGTTTGGTACCCTATTCAACTTATCTTATCTCCTTAGGTTCCCATGCTAAGACTTCATACAAGTGTGAGCTTTCAGAGCTGCCTTCTCAAGTTTTCCTTTGTATTTTGTAAACCCTGTTAGGCTCCTAGGCCAAGAAATGACTTTTTAATTTATTTCTCTACATGATAAAGGCTTAAACACACCTTATATCTCCCCATGAAGGTGTTATAATTGAATTAAATGATCCTCTAGTGTTGTAAATGGAGTTAGACCCCTTTTAGGCATTAGGCCTAGCACAGGCCTAATGGACATGACTGCACATTTATGGGTTTAGGCCATTAGGATTGGCTTATAGCACCTGTGAGTTATTTTCCATGTTGGTCCATGTCTAAATCAACTCCTTACAACCTTATTCAAGGTTTCCATAGTCTTAAACTCACCTTTTCTTTATTGACCTACTAAACCTATAAGGTTTAGCTCTCTAGGAGTGCCCTCTGTTTGAGACAAAATAGGGGACATACCCCGCTATTAACTCAAGAAAAATAAAGGTATAGAGGCTTATTCAAGTGATGGGGACCCTCTATATAAAATTTTAGGGTTAGTTCTCATCAATAGCATCTTCAAATATTCTAAAACCTAAGACATACTTCTAACTTAACACTGAATATGAAAGGTTTTGTATGTTGACTGTAGGTTTTATTGGGTGAATATTTTGTCACTAGCTAACTGATGAGCAAAATAGGTCTCTTTAACCATAGCATAAGGAAATTGGTTAGCTTAGTGTGTAGGTTTACCACATCAAAAGGGGACAAATCTCTCCTCTCATCAAGGGGAGGTTCCCTTTAAATATAAGGGGCTATATACTATATATATATGCAAAAAATAACACTTAGGGTAGGGAAACACCATCCATCTCTCTTTTTTTAGAGATGATGTTCACAGATAAAGGAGAAATCTAGGTGAAAACACTGAAGGCACTTCTATTCTTTTAGAAGTGGTCTTACAGGAAATAATAGGAGTTCTTTCAGGTAGTGACAAATAACTGGTAACAAGGGTGGAATATCCAGCAGCAGAATGAGGTGTAGCACAAAGTCTCCTCCTCAACTGCCCAAAAGTGATATATGAAGGACAATGAGGGTACAAAGTCATCCCAAGGTCCTTTACAAAGAAATAGAAAACAAACAAACACACTAAAGGCAATTGTAGACAACACAAAGTCTTCCTACAACTGGCTTCAAGACACCTTCCTGATTATTTCCACTAGTTCTGTTTATTTCATTCAATGGACAAGAACACATTCAGGAAACAGACATAAGAACCATCCCCTAAATGACACAAGCTATAATAGCACAAAGTTTGAAAGTAACCTACTTTCTCATTCAAACAAAGAAATATGATCAACAATCTAAGCTCAAAGTCTCAGTAATCGCCTTTCAATTTTGGCATAGTTTTGCTTCTATATTCAAAAATATATCCTTTGTCAAAAGAAGAGATTTACAAGATATAGTAGCCAAGAAAGGCTTGGTGATTTGTTCCATGGAGCGACCCATGTTGCATTCAATACTCTTAATGCATCTTCAGTTTTGTTAAAGGACCATGTTGGAATAAGGCGGTTGCCTTAATTATGGTGTGTCAATTCATTTCAAATGTCTTCTCCTGGGCCTGAGTCATCTAGTCTATCTCTTGATGTCTGTGCAACTGTCTAATTCACCTTTATTCTAAGGGAGACAAACAGGGTGCACCTTCAATGTTTGCAAGTCAAAATATCTACTTGGTGGACTATTCCACCTACTGGAATAACTTTTGCACAGATATTTCTAGCTTTTCCCTCTTTCTAGTACGATTTGATCTCTCGGGCTATCTTTCCAACTGGTCACTAAGTTTGTTTTTAACTTTTGTCTTCCTCCAGCTTTGTCCCTTCCTAGTTTTTCTTTTCTTGGCATTTGAGCTCTCGGGGCTACATTCCTAGCTGTACTGGCTCTTTCAGCTCCTTCTCTTAGTAGTTCTTCCCTTTAGCCTTAAGGCCTTTGAATGCATTTGGGTCTACACTCAAGCTTTTAAAGATCAACGGCTATTTCATTGCCATAAATTTGATGGCTTCGAGGATGTCACTATTTGAATACCAATGGCTAGTTTGCGATGCTTAATCTTGACATATGCGGGCCCATCATCCTTCTTGGCAATTCCTTTGGCTTTCTTGTTTGATCCTTCCCAAAGGGGACATGCCCTTTAGGGTCTTGAGAAAGGTCCATTTTTCTTGGCAAGAGCCCCCTGCAAGAGTACCTACCCTTTGGGGTCCTTCGAGTGGCCTTCAAGCTTCAATTTATTTGGGCTTCATCGGGCTCCAATTCTTTCAGACAAAATGTTTGAAGGAATTCCTTCAGACATTTTGTCTGAAGGAATTGTTCCATTGCCTTAGCCATTTTTGCTTTCAGTCGACTTTCCATTGGGCTTTTCCTTTGGTCGAGCTAATTCCTTTAGACTTTTGTCTAAAGGAATTCCTTCAAACTTTTTGTCTGAAGGAATTGCCTTAGCATTTTTGCCATGGAAAATCTTTTTGAATGAATTCCTCTGCTCCATTTGGCCTTTGAAATGGTCCATTTGCTCCTCGCTTGCCCTTTAAAAGGGTTGTCTGACCTCCAAAATTGCCTTTTAGAAAAGTTTCAAGGGTCCGTTTGGCTTCTAAGTGCCCTCCGCAAGGGCACTTTTCCTTTGGGCTTTTGAAAGACTCCTTTAAACTTCCTGATTGAAAATGACTAAATGTTGAGAACCTGTTTCTTTCCTATAGAGTCTGTAGGAACCAACTTGCAAAGTTCATAGAAATGAGTTCATAGACCTGACTCCGTAGAAATGAGAAACCAACCTATAGAGTCTATAGAAACTAGTATATAAAAATGAGTCCATAGAAATCCACCTACAGAGTCTGTAGAAACTAAGTCTGCAGAGTCCGTATAATCCAGCCTGCAGAGTCCATAGAAATGAACCTGCAGAGTTTGTCGAATCCAGTCCGTATAAACCAACCTATGAAGTCCCTAGAACTGATTCCATAAAAATGAGTTTGTAGAATTGAGTCTATAGAATTAATTCCATAAAATCAACTCTATAGAATCAACCTACAGAGTTTGTAGTTTGAGTCTGTAGAACTAGGCCTGCAGAGTCCATAAAAATGAGCCTACAAAGTCCGTAGTTTTCTCTAAGTCTCTCGAGCCTTGAAAGAGTCCGTAGAATCTAGCTTAAAGAGTCTGTAGTTTGAAAAAGCTTGAAAAATGGAGAATTTGAAGGCTCAAAACAATCTTTTAGAAATGAAGAGAGAATTTTTGGCTTGTAGGACGAAAAATAGTTCATGTGTTGTCCCAAAAATGAGTGACAGACTTTGGAGACAACAGCTGGCTCCAGTTGGGGAACTTCCTTCAATTGAAAATTTGAAACAACTGAGGGGAGTAGAAACTAGAATCTCTAGTGCCTTTAAGTATGCCATTGGTATACGGAGTCATGCCAACCAAAAAAGAAAGGCACCAAAAAATGAAAATGAAAGGCACAAAATAGAACTAAAGACTATACAAATATGCATATGTACAGATGATCTTATCTGATGCTTCAAGAATTGAAGCACTTTAGATAGCACCCACTGTGAGATAGTGAAAATGGTGTTCCATCCTAATAAACTAGTAAAAAACCATTTTCTCCCCAGAATCGATGATGGGCAAATGGAACTCTCCACCAGGAATCACATTTTCTATGCATTCCTTTTGGTTCTCTCTTCTTGCCCCATGGCAAGACATGGTCTCTAATCTAAAAACCATAAATCTTTACTCTCTTGGCGAAGAGTTCATTTTCTTGACTTTGGCATGCAGTAGTATGGTCCACTACCATAGCTTATTGCTCTTTGGTTCAGTCCAACACATGATTTGATTGTCAGCATCAAACACCTGCCAATGATTGGCATTGTTAGGCACACTTGGTCGCAAGACCAGTTTGATAGTGTACCTATTATCTTTGAAATCAGGGTGAGGAACCATGAAGGTTGTAGGGACAACTAATGAATTTGCATGATTATGAGGCTCTCTAGGCACTGCAAAAATATTAAAAGCTTCAAAACTTTCAATTTGATCCCATACCAAATTATGGTAGTGGCACAATCTTTTATTCTTGGTTTGACATAGGTTCTTCACCTAACAAACCATTAGTGCAACATCTCCTTTGGCATGAAGGAGCTTGATACCTCTGTCTTGAGTAGCCTTCAACCTGAGTAACCGAGATTCATACTCGGTAGTGTTGTTGGTGTTACTAAACTACAACTTGTATGAAGAAGAAAAAATATCTCCTTGAAGAGATATTAGAACAATATCGGCTCCAACACCAGTAGAGGAATTGCTGCCATCAAATTTTACGATCCAAACATCATCAGAAATTGATCTTTTATTAGATTTTTCTTTATTAGAGAGGGAAGATCATTTTTCATCTATACTGCACCCTACCAATTCTTCTGATGTCTTGTTTGAATCATTTTTGGGATCACCACTTATAGTATTTTCATCTGCTATAACTAGAACATCCTCTGTAGATAAAAAATAATTACCCCTGCCTGAAGACTCAAATAGAATTTGAGCTTTAGGCAATGATGTCTGAGTGACAACATATTTTGCTTCTTTTTTAGGGAGTAGCCTCTTCATGATGCCTTTGATAGGGATCCTCACCTCAGACAGGTCCATGCTTAAATCTCCTCCAACATCCTTGCAAAAATTTCATCCAAGAAGGATGCCATATGAGGCTGGGACGTCAGCCACCATGACTTTCATCTTAATCTTCTTGTCTAGGAATGATGCAAATGCAAAGTAGGCATCTTTGATTTGTCCCAATAGTGGCACTTGTTTGTTCTCCATGGAGAAACATCTCCCAAATTTCTTGGTCAGTGTGAGACCAAGTGATTCTGCCACTTTGGCAGGCATGACATTGTCTGATGCACCTAAGTCAATGATGCAATTGTTCAGCTGATGTCCATTTATCAGCAGGGAGACATAGAATGGTTCAGTCCTTTCAGGAGTAGTAGGAGGAGTAATGACAAGGTTATTTTGGGTGGATGTGGGAGTCATCTTTGGAATAGCTGGCCCTATAGGGATGGTTCTATTTTTCACACATTCCACTAACTTATCCAACTGCTCAGGGTTGTATTACAAAAATTCAAATTCAGACATTTGGATCTTAGTTTTCTTGACATGGTCAATTATGTCAAATGTCTGAAATGAATTATGAAGAGGGGAAGGGAGTTCATCCTTTTGGTTTTTAAGAGGGGAAGGACTGATCTGTGAAATTGAAGTTGAAGGTGAAGGCATGTTTGGAGTACTTACTTTTTTAACAATCACCGAGTCCTTTGGCTAGAAAGGTAGAGTGGTTCCCCGCTTAGCAATTGAAATTATAGGTTGAGATTCTTCTCCTATTTTGTCCTTATCAGCTTGCTGGGCTGACTGTTCTTGGATCAGGTGAAAATAGCGTATGATCCATCCACTGCTTTACCTTCACTTCTGGGTTCATCTTGATAATTCAAGAAACCAATGTTGGAGTTGCTAGCTAATTCTTCTTCTCTTTCTATGAAGAGATTAACACCATCTTCTTGATTTAATTTAGGCTGGAAGGAGAAATCTGATTCTACTTCAAGATATCCAACTGTTGAATTAGTTGAAGGTGCTTCAATGGCAAGTTTCCCCTATGGGGGAGGAAGACAGTTTGGCTGCCCTTGATTTCTGGCAGCATTGCCTTGGTAAGACTGATTGGGGAATGTCCTCCTTGGTATATCTCTGTACAAAGGAGAAGATGACATCCCTTGGGCCATTTGTCTTTTCAAGGCTAGTAGTTCATTTGCCAGCTTCTGCACCAATGGATCAGTGGTGACCGTAGATGGATACTCAGAAGATGAAGAAGATTTACCTCTGTTAGGATCTCTCCTTATCTTTCCTACCAAGATAAGGTCATCTTCCACCTCAGTGGCCAAATCCTGAGCAATAACAAGGTCTATGTGGCCAACACATCTTAGCAAAAAACTCACTTTAGGTAGCTATGAGTTGATGAATAACCATTTGAGATTCTTAGGTGTAGGCTAAGCAATTATGGGAATCCTATTTCTCAGCTTGTCGAACTTGGCAATGAAGTCCCTCATAGGTTCATGAGGTTCTTTCTTCATTTGTGTGAGCTGGGCCAACATGGCATGCACATCTTCTACAGGCTTGAACCTTGCTTCAAATTTGGCTTTGAGAGTATCCCAGTCAGTCACTGACCAAGCTACAGATGGTTGAACCAGTCTACAGTAGCACCTTGTAATGTCTCTACAAATAGCCTGACTGCCATGTCCTCATACTCCATGCCTATCACACCACAGGCTATGCTAAAGGCTATAATGTGTTCATTAGGATGAACTCTCCCATCACCAAAGAATTTGGAGAAATTCTTCCTTGAACTACATGGAAGTTCATGTAGGGGTGGAGTTAAATTAAGTGGGCCAAAAGAGTTACCCCAAGGGCCTTGAACTGCCATGATTGGATTATGGAAAGTAGGGATAACAAATCTAGGTGGAGTATGTATAGGCAAAGCTCTATTAATAGCAGAAAAAGAAGCTCTACCTTGTATTGGTGATCTAGTATGGGTAAGAGGAACACTCTTGAATCGTTGAACTTGAAGTTGTGGAAGAAACAAATCAAAATTTCCTTGCTGCACCAACTCAAAGATAGGGTCAACAACACCTTGAACTCTCTAGCTTCTTGTATAGCGTGGAGTTGCCAGATTGTAAAACAAAAATGGAAAAGAACTGGCCCTACTTCAGCTTGAAGCTTGAGGCTTCAAACTGCTTGTTCTTCCCTAGTGGATCTAGTTTTGTAGACCAGATTATATAACAAAAATGGATAATGCTATAAATGGATAACGGATAAGGATAGGAATTGCTTTAATATGAGGCTTGAGGCTTCAGATTGCACGTAACATCCCCAATGGAGTCACCAAAAATTGTAGGGTGAATATTTTGTCACCAGCTAATTGATGAGAAAAATAGGTCTCTTCAACCAAAACATAAGGAAATTGGTCGGCCTAGTGTGCAAGTTTGCCACATCAAAAGGGGACAAATCTCTCCTCTCATCAAGGGGAGGTTCCCTATAAATATAAGGGGCTATATACTATATATATGCAAAAAATAACACTCAAGGTAGGGCAACACCATCCATCTCTCTTTTTTCAGAGATGATGTTCACAGACAAAGGAGAGATCCAAGTGAAAACACTAAAGGCACTTCTCTTCTTTCAAAAGTGGTCTTACAGGAAACAACATGAGTTCTTTCAGGTAGTGACAAATAACTAGTAACAAGGGTGGAATAACCAACAGAATGAGGTGTAACACAAAGTCTCCTCCTTAGCTGTCCAAAAGTGAAATATGAAGGACAATGAGGGAATAAAGTCATCCCAAGGTCCTTTACACAAAAATAAAAAATAGACAAACACACTAAAGGCAATTGTAGATAGCACAAAGTCTTCCCACAATTGGTTTCAGGACACCTTCCTGATTATTTCTGCTAGTTCTACTTATTTCATTCAATGGACAAGAACACATTCAGGAAACAGACATAAGAACCATCCCCTAAATGACACAAGCTATAACAGACAAAGTCTAAAAGTAACCTACTTTCTCATTCAAACAAAGAAATATGATCAACAATCTGAGCTTAAAGTCTCAGTAATCACCTTTCAATTTTGGCAAAGTTTTGCTTCTATATTAAAAAATATCTCCTTTGTCAAAAGAAGAGATTTACAAGATATAATAGCCAAGAAAGGCTTGGCAATTTGTTCCATGGAGTGACCCATGTTGCATTTAATGCTTTAAATGCATCTTCAATTTTGTCAAAGAACCATGCTAGAACAGGGCAGTTGCCTTAACTGTGGCATGTCAATTCATTTCAAATGTCTTTTCCTAGGCCTGAGTCATCTGGTCTATCTCTTGATGTCTGTGTAGCTGTCCAATTCACCTTTACTCCAAGGGAGACAAATAGGGTGTGCCTTCAATATTTGCAAGTCAAAATATCTGCTTGGTGGACTATTCCACCTACTAGAATAACTTTTGCACATATATTACTAGATTTTCCCTCTTTCTGCTATGATTTGAGCTCTTGGGCTATCTTTTTTGCTCGTTGCTGAGTTTGTTTTTAACTTTTGTCTTTATCCAGCTTTGTCCCTTCCTAGTTTTGTCTTTTCTTGGCATTTGAGCTCTCGAGACTACATTCCCAGCTTTATTGGCTCTTTCGGCTCCTTCTCTCAGTAGTTCTTCCCTTTGGCCTTAAGGCCTTTGAATGCATTCAGGTCTACACTCAAGATTTTAAAGATTAATGGCTATTTCATTATTGTGAATTTGATGACTTTGGGGACATCACTATTTGAATGCCAATGGCTAGTTTGTGATGCTTAATCTTGACATCTGTGGGCCCGTCATCCTTCTTGGCAATTCCTTTAGATTTTTTTTTTTGATCCTTCTCGAAGGGGACCTGCCCTTTGGGGTCTTGATAAAGGTCCATTTTTCTCAGCGAGATCCCCCCTACAAGAGTTCCTGCCCTTCGGGGTTCTTTGGGTGGCCTTCAGGCTTTAATTTCTTTGGTCTCCAATTCCTTCAGACATTTTATCTAAAGGAATTGTTCCATTGCCTTAGCCATTTTTTCTTTCGATCGGCTTTCTGTCGAGCTTTGCCTTTGGTCAGACTAATTCCTTTAGACAAAAGTCTAAAGGAATTCCTTCAGACTTTTTGTTTGAAGGAATTGCCTTAGCATTTTTGCTATGGAAAGCCTTTTCGAAGGAATTTCTCTGCTCCATTTGGCCTTTGAAACAGTCCATTTGCTCCTCACCTACCCTCTGAAAGGGTTGTCTGACCTCAAAAATTACCTTTTAGAAAAGTTGCAAGGGTCCTTTTGGCTTCTAAGTGCCCTCTGCAAGGGCACTTGTCCTTCGGGCTTTTGAAAGACTCCTTTGAACTTCCCAATTGAAAATGACTAAGTGTTGAGAACCTGTTTCTTTCCTGCAAAGTCTGTAGGAACCAACTTGCAGAGTCTGTAGAAATGAGTTCATAGACTTGAGTCCGTAGAAATGAGAAACCAACTTGCAGAGTCTAAGAAACTAGTCTATAGAAACGAGTCCATAGAAATTTGCCTGTAAAGTCTTTAGAAACTAAGTCTGTAGAGTCCATAGATTTGAGTCTGTAGAATCCAGCCTGTAGAGTCCATACAAATGAACCTACAGAGTTCATAGAATCCAGTTCATAGAAACCAACTTTTGAAGTCTGTAGAACTGAGTCCATAGAAATGAGTGCGTAGAATTGAGTCCATAGAATCAACCTGCAGAGTTCGTAGTTTGAGTCCATATAACTGGGCCTGCAGAGGTCGTAGATATGGGATTGCAGAGTCCGTAGTTTGAAAAAGCATGAAAAATGGAGAATTTGAAGGCTCAAAATAATTTTTTAGAAAGGAAGAGATAATTTTTGGCTTGTAGGACCAAAAATAGTTCATGTGTTGTCCCAAAAATGAGTGATAGACTTTGGGGACAACAGGTTTCATGATAAAATCATTCTTTTCCTTATTCTCCATGTCTTGAGCATTTCATGTGATGGAAATAAATTTTGAGATGATATTAATCATGTTCAATATCATTCTTCTTTTCCAAATCTTCAAGATATAGCTTTCACTTGAATAGACAAGACTGCAATCAACCATCACTATGTTGTATTGATAAAACATGCCTGCATGTAGGTGAACATTGTAGGGTTAGACTTTGCATTATGATATAAGACCTTCTTGAAGTCCTCAAGGTCAATTCATAGTCATTTGGACCCACTCACCTCATGTATATGCTAAGCCAACACTTTGACTATCATATTATAATGCACAATCACTTTATCATCAAGCTGTAGATGGTCATATAAGAGCAAAAGACACATATAGGTTGCATTTTAACCCTTAAATTCTATGTTACTCATCATAAGATCTTTTGGAGTCTTGAAACCAACTCTAATAGATAAATATTCATGTTTTATAGGCTTCTTCTCACCAAGGTTTTCCTTAGGAGCTTGTAGGTACTTACAATCAACTATAGGATACATTTGTTGAGGGCAAAGACTCACCTATAGGTGGTGATGCAAGTCAAAACCTTTCTCTCCAACCTATTTCAAAGTTTATTTAAAACACTAGTGTCCTTTCACTTGAATAGGCCCACTTAGCATAGATATATTCTCCTTCATGCTTCTTTGGACAATAAGGTCACTTAAAACTCAAAGTATTGTAGAGAATACTAACCTTCTGTAGTGAAGAATTTCATGATTTGGAAGTCTCATAACGTCACACATTGAGACCAAACACACATTCTATTTGGTTAAGGCCTTATTACTATATGAGGGCTATAAGATAGTGTCATTTAAATTCATCTAGACTCTATGTCACCTCATCATATAGTAACAACAAAAGTATTCAGGGCTTTGTTTCAGAGTTTTAAAGGAAATGGATCCCTAAAACTCATTCTCCACCATTGATTTCCATGGTCTCTTCATCATTATCAATCTTCTATGGAGGTCTCAAAACATGTTCAAACTCCCTATGAAATATCTTCAGGACTCTATGGAGACTTATAGGTATACACACAATAGCATACAAGGGCAGTGAAGATGTAACATGGTCAATGTACATGGTGTATGGGCTTGTAATTATTTCTAAATTTTTAAAAAGGTCCTCTAATTTATTCTTTCCTCTTTGAAAAGGTTTAATCCAGTTCTCATGTCTTCATTCCACATGATTAGCCCCTTATATGGCATCTGTAGGTGCACATCAACGGTGTAGGACTGTGTGTGTATGAGAACTAGTTACCACATATTATCATATGTCATTTGAGGGGCTTGGATTGAATGCTCATGTCATAATAAGATGTCAAAACTATCAAGACTCTTCATATACTCTTCATGAATGTTCTCAAATCCTTCATACACTCATTCACCATGACTGTAAGTGAGCTTTCTATAGGAAGTTCTGACTATGTTATTTGCTTGACTATATCTCCATTGATTGTAACCATTGATACTGAGCTTGGAAGTAAGGAGGTAAAATAACACATGGAAAACATGCAATACAACATATCACCCTCATTTGAAACCACTATAGGGAAGGAAACCTTCTACAATTGGTGAAACCTGACTACAAGTCCATTTGTGTACTCAGCCTATAAATTAAGAAGTTTGAGCTCATAAAATCACCTCCAAACATGAAAACATGAAATAAGTAAGTCCACATCCTTTGGAATTAATTTCAATAAGTGGTTTGTAAGTACCAAAGGTGTGGGGATTATCATGCAAAATGATATAGTTAACTTCTAAAGGATAAATCATAAAGCATAGGCAACCATTCATTTAACTCATACCATTAAAATTACGTATACCAAGTGTAATATCTACCACAAAGATCATTTGACTTTAAACTTCTCCTATTGGTCATACTATGAAGAAACCTGTTGACTAATTTTATATGTCAAGTGGAGTGATAGAGAAGTGAAATGATTTTTAGTCATTTTTGAGACTTCCAAAGTAGATAAAATGTGGAATTGGAGTTAGGGAATTTTAAGAGTCATTACACAAGCTTTCCACATGTGCCACACTCTTTTATAGGTTGTACAACAACCAAAACCTCCTTCTTTTCAACTATTTTCTTGATTTTAGTTAGAAACCTACAAGTTTTAAAGTTAGTAATGAAATTAATGATAGTTTATGACATATTATATGTTTAAATTAAATTTTTAACACTTTTCTATCTAAAAAAACTATACAACCTTCATTAATGACTCTAAAAGTGACCCCTAAGTGACATAAAATGACTTAGGACTAATTTGGCTATGGCCAAGGTTGATAACTCATTAAATTAAATCAAACAGAACATGACACACCCTATGAAATATTAATATACCTATATAAAAAAAAATTACTATAGGGGGTTCACCTATTTTGACTTGTGGTCAAAATAGTCAACATTTGTGGCAATTTCCTAGGGGTGGTATGTTTGTTATGCCAAGACTAGTAGCCTAATCCTATCCATTGGGAAATAGAGTCACCTATACACAAGTTTGAAACTGATTTTTTCTTTTGAAACCATACCAAACACAAATAAAGTACATACAAAACATGACACACCAAAGGAAACAAACATGTGTTCAACTAGAACACTTATGGAACACACACACAACTGAAAGAAAGATACACACCCAAACCAAATAACTCAAACACAAACTAACCTAAAATAAACTATTCCTCTTGGGTCAAATGGGAAGTTTGAAATATTTCATGCTTTATGAAATTAAGGAATGAAGTAGGCATGTTGATTTTTGACCCTTAGAATTGATGCCTCCATCTTGTTCATGGTGCCTGCCAATCTCTTTATCATGATGTTCAATGAAATCAAAGAAACTACAACTAGATCACTCATGAAAGATAAATCATCTTGCATTTCAACAGCCTCAAATATCTCATAAGACTCCTTAGCTATAACCTCCAATGGTGATTCAACAAGGCATACCTTCTTGACTACCATGGTGATCTCAATAAGGTTGGATTTCTTTTTAGCTACAAGTTATTCAAGCTCATCAAGGAGATTTGCATAGTCCACCAAATATTGATCATTTTCCTCCATCTAAAACTTTTTCTCTACCTTATCATGTACTTGGTCCTCAACTTGGAAAATTTATTCAAGCTCTTGAAAAAGTTTCATTTGTTATTGCCAATCATCCTTGCCTTCCTTGTCTTTGAGAACCACCACCTCTTCAACTTTATCTTCTTGATGTATGAGGTCATCAAGCTAGTATTATTTATGCTCCAAATCATCTAAGGGTGGTTCAACATTAGGCTAAAGTATTGAGTGCTCTTCAAGTACAATATCTTATATGACTATAGCTTCTTAAACAGTGACTTGAAGTTCACCTTCATTCTTGATAGCACACTTAGCTTCATGCTTGTTATGATCATCAACAACCTCATGATCAAGTGTGTACTTCTTAGGATAATAATTTTTATCACTTAGATACTCAAACTCCTAATTTATGGCATGAAACTTTTTCCATAAGCATTCTTCCTCATGACTGCCACGTTCAAGGGATGTTTTATCATGGACAAAAGGTATGGGATCTTTCTCAAGCACCTCTTCTTTTACGTTTTCATCAAATTCCTTATGTGCAACTGTAACATGACCTTTAATGCCTTTCTCCTCACTTAAGAAGATAGAGTTACACTTGTGTTCACCAAGTGGATTCCCTATGGTGATTTCCTCTTCATAGTTACTTGAAGCATCCTCTTGATTAGATATGGCTTGAGCTTGTTCTTTTTCACTTGTTTCCCTCAAAATGGGATCTTTTAAAAGAAGGGTTTAGGTGGGAGGGTGATGGGTAGGCTCATGGGGTTTATATGGAGTATTAGGTGTGGTGGAGGGCTTGTGAATGGATTTGGGTAAAAGGACTTCTTGAGTAAGCTCATGGGGAAGTGACAAGTTGGGTTGGTTAAAAGGAAAAACACCTACTTCAATAAAAGTTTCACCCTACCAATAGCCTCCTCAAGGGTCTTTAATAGTATCATGTTCATTCTTAAGTTATTTGTCTTCCCACATCCTTAGTCTATTTATTGAGCATTAGGAACACTTCTTTGCCAAGTACAACTACTCTTTGATCTCCCATTGAGTTTCCTCTTCAACCATCTCCAACACCTTCATACAACATTGAGAAACACCTCTTAACCATTCCATCATATGGTTAGGGGGTACATCAAACTCATCATCCCATGTTCCCATCCATTTGTCATTATCTAGTAGCTCTGATATGAGTGCCAACAAAGATTTGATATAAGATGGGGTTGATGGAGGAGGATGAATGTGATATATGGGATTATGAAGGGCTTCCATTTTCAGTATTAGGAGTTCATATTTTGTCATGTAGTATCTTTATGTACAATTAATAGGATCATGTGATTCTTCATTACAAGACTGATAAGAATCCTCTTGAAGTTGATAGGCATCATAGTAAGTTGGTAGGGGTCATATTGGGATTGATAGGAAGACACTTCTTGATAGGTTTCTTGATAGCCTTCCTCATAGGGTTGTCCAACAACATGATGTCCATATGGAGGAGGAAATGGATGAACATAGGGATTCCATGGCTCATATTATTGGTAGCCATTTTTATAGTGTTGTCAAGGGGTATAACATGGTTTATAATAAGGTTGATACGGAGGTTCATAATAGGGATATTCATCATAGCTATTCATATCAACCTCATAGGTCAAATAAGATACAAGAACTGATCAAAACCTTCAAAAAATGATACTTGGGATGATTAAAACTAGAATATTTCATTTTAATTCACCATTGGTGCTATCTTGTTTGCTTCCAAAAGCTGATTAGAGGAAAGACATACTAACAATATTTCCACTCTCTTGGACCTTGGTCCCATCAGGTGTGCCAAAACTATTGTCACCAAATATTTCACCCTATAAGAGGCTATTCAAGCCTAATATATATTTTGGAAACATAGGAATAATTATAGGTATGTGGGTTTACCTATAGTAGAAGTAGATCTCTAGGTTTAAGGGCTAGCTCCTTGAATTTGTCTTGAAGTGCTTATCACTTATACTACTGATTTTTTATGATAAAAGGGATAGAAGTATGCATGAAATAAATATAATCTAAAGGGGTGATACACCATAAGTATTTACACAATGCTATTATACTTCTTTCACTAAGAAACAAGACCTACAAACTAGCTTTAAAGTCCTAAGATGTTCTAAAATTAGTATTTTAATATAGAGGTGATATGCATAAGACAACTCAAGGTAACTATACCAGAGGGTAGATTTCAAACTCTAAGAACAATTACACACTTTAAGGGATCCAAACACACTAGCTACACTATATATGACTTGTTAAAATGAGAACTTCCTTCATTAGACATGAAAGGATAAGGAGAAGTAAAGATAAAATCACTAGACTTCACCATTCATCACTTTGCATATTTAGAAAAGATGTTTGTGAACTTAAAAATAGATTTATTGTATTATTTAAAGGCAAATTACAACATCAAACCAACAAGGCTTCACCATACCTAGTGTGGATTTGTTAAACAAGAGCCAAAATGGCTACTACTTATAGAATGTGAGAAAGGAGAGAGAAGAATGAAGTCCAAGAGCCATAAGAACTTGTGTCAAGTTGAGAAAAAGAGTTACATCTATAGGATAATTAAGTATCAGATAAACCATGAATTTCCTACATAGATAGATGTCCCTCAAGGGCATGAAACTCCTCAAATCTAGTGTAGAGGTCTCTGAGCTACATTCTTGAAACTGCCCTCATCATTTGACCTTCCATGAGTGCTTAAAAATAGACTAGGGATATATGAGATAATTTCAATGTGAGTTAGGGGTTAGAAATAGGCTCTAACATGCATTGAATGTGTCCCTAATCATCAACATTATTCTGGCCAAGTGTACTTATTGACTACAATCATAATCACCCTTCTTTCACTCATCTTTCACACTTGGCATAAAGGCATGCTTTATTTTCTCACACTAGTCCATACAAAGGATGATGTGACACTTTTCAAGAGTTTTTATGCCCTTAGATTCATAAATCAGACCTTACAAGGCATCCCAATTATATTTATCACCTTCTCACTAGGTGATCACCCTTCATTCACTATGTCATTCTAGACTGGCTAAAGTGGAGGTGGTAGTAAAGATACTTGTAAGCTTTTCTAAAGAAGGAAATGTATATGATGAGTTATATTAGGTCTCTTTTTTCCTTTCAAAGTGATCCTCATCTTTTGAAACCCTTATGTACCTACACAACACACAAATCTATCATGAAAATCCACTTTACACCCTATTTGTACAAGTAGGGTAGAAGCCAACTTGATGGGAATGATACCTAGGGAGTCCTCTACAAGTTAAAATCATATCCCTAACCAAAATATCTCATCTGGATGCCTTTCCTTCTTCATCTTTTTGATTGGGTCCTTATCAAGGGTTTTAGAGGATTTTAAGTAGTTTTCACCCTTATGGATTATTCATAAAAGTTTGATGTTAGAACATTGAATAAATTATAATAGATCATTATTTGGGACCCTCTTAAACTTATATTAGCTCCTCAGGTTCCCATGTTAAGCCTTTGTATAGGTGTGAGCTTCCAAAGTTGCCTTCTCAAGTTTTCCTTTAAATTCTGCATACCCTATTAGGATCCTAGGCTAAGAAATGACTTTTTCATGTCTTTCTCTACATGTTAAAGGATCACACACACCTTATATCACCCCATGAAGGTGTTACAATTCATTTAAATGCTGCTCTAGTGTTGGAAATGGAGTTGGACCCCTTTTAGGCATTAGGCCTAGCCTAGGCCTAATGGACTTGAATACACATTTGTGGGTTTAGGCCATAAAGATTGGATTTTAGCACCTATGAGTTATATTCCATATTGGTCTATATCCAAATCAACTCATTACAATTATTCAAGGTTTCCACAATATTTTACTCACCTTTCTTCAATTACCTACTAAACCTATAAGGTTTAACTCTCTTTGAGTGCCCTCTGTCTAAGACAGAACAAAGGGAATTTCAATTGTTACCTTAAGTAAAATAAAGGTATTGGAGGATTATTCAAGTTATGGGGACCCTCTATAAAAAATTTCAGGGTTTGATCTCATCAATAGCATCTTTAAATATTTTAAAACCTAAGATAAACTTCTTCTTAACACTAACTGTGCAAGATTTTGTATGTTGATCATAGGTTTCATGATAAAATCCTTGTTTGCCCTATTCTCCATGTCTTGAGAGTTTCATGTGATGGAAATAATTGTAATAATCTCTTAAGCATGTTTATTATCATTCTTCTTTGTAAACTTTTCAAGATATAACTTGTAATTGAATAGACAAGACTATAGTCAACCATGACTATGTTGTATTCAAAAAACATGCATCCCTGAAGGTGAACATTGTAGGGTTAGAATTTGTATTATGATATAAGACCATATTGTTAAGCATGGAATATACTGAGAGGGGGGGGGGGTGAATCAGTATATTATATATCTTATAAAACTTTCCCTTTATCAAATTCCACTTAATTAAACATTCAAGATATGCAATAAAACTCAAACAATAAACATCACACAAGATAGAGAGACACCAAATATAACGTGGAAAACCAATGTGGGAAAAAGCATGGAGAATCAATCATAAATATATTCATGAGAATAAACCCACAGGAGCACCATACCCCTTTGCCAAGTACAAACCTTAGCTATAATTCGTGAGCACCAACCCACAGGAGCTTCAAACCCCTTTGCCAAGCACCAACCTAGCTACTATTTGTGAGCACCAACCCACAGGAGCACCAACCCCTTTGTCGAGCACCAACCTAGCAACAATTCGTGAGCACCAACCCACAGAAGCACCAACTCCTTTGTGTATACCACACACCTATCTCTCAATGTTGTTATCTCAACAAATGATAGATCAATACAACATCTCCTTCCTCTCTCTCACCTTTGCTCTTCGAAGCTAGATATAACAAACACAAATCATATTCATCTCTCACAATTGCTCTTCTAAGCTAGATATTACAATATCAAATCAACCTCTCACTACCACATTACATATGGCTACTCAAGCCTTTATTTTTAGCTTTCCAAATGACCTTTGGCCTTCCCCCTTTGTGACCTTTCAATCCTCATAGAAAATGGTGCCAATCTTGGATGACCCTTCATATTAAAGCCTTTGAAAAGTCATGTGGTGACCCTTCATGACCAAAAACATCCTTCCCACTTTTGTCCTTATCTTTGGTGACTTTTTGTATTCCTTAAAGTGTCCCTTCATGAGAAATTCGCCCATACTCTTTTGTCTTCACTTGGTGACTCTTGGTATTCCCCAAGATGACTCTTCATGGGAAAATGCATCCCATCTTTCTTTTGTCTTTACCCCGTGGCTCTTCTACTTCTCCATGGGCCCTTCTTTTGTCTCATATGCAACCAAAAATATATTCGTTAATATTAAATAAATATTAACTCATATTAGCCAAGATATATTTATTACAAACAACATTAAATGCAATGGGTCCTTTATCACCAATAATACTAAACCTTTGACATCAATGACAATATTTCCAACAATCTTCCCCTTTGTCATTGATGGCAACCTCAATCCTAAAACTCCCACATCCTATCACCTGCACATACCATCATCTAAAAACATACATTAACTCCCCCTTACTGTAGCAACATGTACCTGTTCCCTGTACCTATTTTTTGCACCTATACCTATACCTATTATTCTCTCCCTTTGGCATCAATGGCAAAGGGCCTACCTGGAGATAACACTTAGCTCCCCCTCACTTGATGCTGAACATCAATGGCAAGAAGTAATAGAAATTACTCCCAACTCCTCTCACTGATCTTTGAGAAGATATATGATTTTACTTGTCCTTTGAGAATCTGCAATCAACTCATTTGAATATTTTCTTCTAATCTCACAACCTTCCGCATGAAACTTTTAAGGTGTATCCTTGATCACATATTTGCCTTACACTTAATAGATTATGCTTATAAAACATTCTTAGTCTTGGTTCTACCATTATCCAAAATTAAAGTACCTTTTCTGGCTATCCTGGCAGTGGTTTTATCTCTGAATCTCACTATACCACCATTGATCTTCTTTACTCTTATCTTCTGTCATATGCCTCAAACATCCACTATCAATGAACCATGGCTGATCTTTATCTCTTACATGCAAAGCTATTTGCACCAACATAGAATCTTCAGGTTGTTTCTTCTACCATGAACATGACTGAACCTTCTCCCTGATGAATGGAGCTTTGAAACTTTGATCCTTCTTGATTGAATCTACATGAGTATCATTTTCTTTCTCTCTAAAACTATTATCTCTTTTTCAAAATTCTAATTTCTTATGACCATAATCATTTGAAACACTGCATATGCAAGAATCATTCTAATAGCCTCAAACCATAATACTGATGTAAAATTTTCTTCAAAAATATATTCCCTCAAAAGATATATAAATTAATTTTTCAACTCACCTTCTTGTCATGCAAAATATCCAAGACCCAATAGCATCCAACATGCTTCAATTTTCTTAAAAGTATCTCCTTGAAGCCTAGAAGAGACACCCCCACACAATAGGGTTCTAGAAATAAATCTCAAGAGATTCCCACATCTCCTCTGTTTCTTCCTTGATCTTCTTGTGTTTTTATTTTAGAATCCATTTAAGCATGTCTAACCTTTTTGACTTACTAACCTTATCATTTATGATATTTTTCTTTTTCTCAACTTTTGCAAATATCTTATCTTGTTAAAGCTCATGCTCAAATGTAACAAGAGACTCTGCACAATCCTTCGTATCTGATTCTTTATCTACTATAACAAGTAATTCATTTTCATTCTTGAACTCAACCTGATCAACCTTTACTATTTTAGGTCTCCAAACCTAAATTTGTCTTTTCTCATATTTTCTAGGGTCTCTGTAACCTTTGACATACTTTGAATATCTCTTTACTTTATTTTGGCATAATCTAGAAATATGGCCAAACTCATGACAACAAAAGCAAACAATATTTCTCATACCTTTTTCTTGAATGTGATTGAGATCTCCCTTTGACTCATTGCTTCTCCTCATACAATCTCTTGCCCTATGACCAACATGATGACAAACAAAACAACGTCCATGAAAAAAATTTGAAAACTTGAAAGCATTGGGCTGCCTGATTGGATTCTTTGATTTGCCTTCAAAACTTGCATCCTTCTTTCCTTAGACTGATATTTCATGATCTTTTTCAACCTTGATTATAAGCTTCTCATGATTATCCTTTAAAAAGCCTAACTCAACCTTCAAATGATTACACTCTTCTTCTTGATGCTAAAATTGAATTTGCAACCTCTAACTGATTCTTAAGATCCTGAATAAATATCTTATTTTCTTTTACTTCTATAGCCAACTTAGAATCCAAGATACACACATTTTCCTTAAGAGCTTCAACCACAGATTTCAATTCTTGATTCTCCTTCTTTAGTTGCTTGGCCATTTGTGCTTTTTCTTTGATCTACCTTCAAGCTGTTACACCCTTTCTGAAGGAACTTGCTCTGATACCAATTGTTGAGCATAGAATATACTAAGAGGGGGGGTGAATCAGTATATTATATATCTTATAAAACTTTCTCTTTATCAAATTCCACTTAATTAAACATTCAAGATATGCAATAAAACTCAAACAATAAACATCACACAAGATAGAGAGAGACACCAAATATAACGTGGAAACCCAATGTGGGAAAAACCATGGAGAATCAATCTCAAATATATTCATGAGAAAAAACCCACAAGAGCACCATACCCCTTTTCCAAGTACAAACCTCAACTACAATTCATGAGCACCAACCCACAGGAGCTTCAAACCCCTTTGTCGAGCACCAACCTAGCTACTATTTGTGAGCACCAACCCACAGGAGCACCAACCCCTTTGCTAAGCACCAACCCAGCAACAATTCGTGAGCACCAACCCACAGGAGTACCAACCCCTTTGTGTATACCACACCCCTATCTCTCAATGTTGCTATCTCAACAAATGATAGATCAATACAACATCTCCTTCCTCTCTCTCACCTTTTCTCTTCTAAGCTAGATATAACAAATACAAATCATATTCATCTCTCACAATTGCTCTTCTAAGCTATATATTACAATATCAGATCAACCTCTCACTACCACATTACAAATGGCTACTCAAGCCTTTATTTTTAACTTTCCAAATGACCTTTGGCCTTCCCCCTTTGTGACCTTTCAATCCTCATAGAAAATGGCACCAATCTTGGATGAGCCTTCATATTCAAGCCTTTGAAAAGTCATGTGGTGACCCTTCATGACCAAAAATGTCCTTCCCACTTTTGTCCTTATCTTTGGTGACTTTTTGTATTCCTTAAAGTGTCCCTTCATGAGAAATTCGCCCATACTCTTTTGTCTTCACTTGGTGACTCTTGGTATTCCCCAAGATGACTCTTCATGGGAAAATGTGTCCCATCCTTCTTTTGTCTTTACCTTGTGGCTCTTTGACTTCTCCATGGGCCCTTCTTTTGTCTTATATGCAACCAAAAATATATTCATTAATATTAAATAAATATTAACTCATATTAGCCAAGATATATTTATTACAAACAACAATAAATGCAATGGGGCCTTTATCACCAATAATACTAAACCTTTGACATCAATGACAATATTTCCAACACATTTAATTCCTCAAGGTCAATTCATATTCATTTGGACCTACTCACCTCATGTATATTCTAAGCCAACACTTTAACTATCATATTCTAATGCAAAATCACTTTATCATCAGGCTGTAGATGGCCATCAAAGAGTAAAAGACACCTGTAAGTTGCATTTCAACCCTTAAAATCTATGTTACTCATCATAGGATCCTTTGGAGTCTTGTAACCAAATCTAATTGACATATATTCATGTTTTGTAAGCTTATTCTCACAAAGGTTTACCTTAGGAGCTTGTTGGTACTTACAGTCAACTATAGGAGACTTTTGTTGAGGGCAAACACTCATTTGTAGGTTGTGATGTAGGTCAAAACCCTATTCTCCAACCTATTTCAAAGTTTATTCAAGGCACTAGTGTCCTTTGTCTTGAATAAGACCACTTACCATAGAGATATGCTCCTTCATGCTTCTTTGGATAATAAGGTCATTTAAAACTCAAAGTATTACAAAGAATATTGACCTTCTGCAGTAAAGAATTGTATGATTTGGAATCCTACTAACATAACACATTGAGACCAAACACTCACCCTATTTGGTCAAGGCCTCACTCCTATATGAGGGCTAAAAGATAGGGTCATTTAAATTCATCTAGACTCCATGTCACCTCATCATATAGTAGCACCAAAAGTATCCAAGGCTCTATTTTAGAGTTTTTAAGGAAATGGATCCCTAAAACTCATTCTCCACCTATGTACATGACCCAAGTCTCTCTACCACTCAAAAGATTCACCATTGATTGCCATGGTATCTTCAACATTCTCAATCTTTTATGGAGGTCTCAAAACATGTTCAAACTCCCTATGTAACATCTTTAGGCCTCTGTGGAGACTTGTAGGTGTATACACAATAGCATACAATGGCAGTAAATATGTAACATGGTCAATGTGCATGGTGTATGGGCCTACAATTAGTTGTACTCTAATTTACCCTTTCTTCCTTAAAAAGGTTCAATCCATTTCTCTTGTATTTATTCCACATGATTAGCCCCTTGTATGGTGCCTTTAAGTGCACATCAATGGTGTAAAATTGTGTGTGTATGAGAACTAGTTGACACATGCTATCATATGTCATTTTAAGGGTTTGGATTAATTTCTCATGTCATAATAAGATGTCCAACCTCTAAATACTCTTCATATAATCTCCCTGAATGTTCTCAAAGATTTCATACACTCATTCACCATGACTGTAAGTGAGTTTTTTGCAAGAAGGTTTGACTGTGTTATTTTCTTGATTGGAGCTCCATATATTTTAACCATTGAGACTAATCTTGGAAGGAAGGAGGTGAAACAAGACATGGGAGACATGAAATAAAACGTATCACCCTCATCTAAAACCACTAAAAAAAAGGAGACCTTTTGTAATTGGTGAAACTTGACTGCAAGTCTATTCATGTACTCAACTTAAAACTTAATAAGTTTGAGCTCATCAAATCACCTCCAAACATGTAAAAAATATATAAACCATGAAATAAGGAATTCCACATCCTCTAGAATCGATTTCAACAAGTGGCTTGCATGAACCAGCTCAGATAAGAAGAAAACCTATAGGGTGTAGGGATTAGCATGTAAAATGAAATAGTTAGCTTTTAAAGGATAGTTCATAAAGAATAGGCAACCAATACTTGAATTCATACCATGAAATGAAGTAGACCAATTTTACTATCTAGCACCAATATCATTTGACTTGAAACTTCTCCTAATAGTCATACCATGAAGAAACCTATTCACCAATTTTGCATGTCTAGTGGAGTGATGGAGAAGTGAAATGGTTTTTAGTCATTTTTGAGACTTCCAAATATGATCAAATTTGGAAGTGGATTTAGGGAATTTTAAAATTCATTCCGTAATATTTCCACACATGCCACACTCTTTTATAGGTATAGAAATGCCAAAACCTCCTTCCTTTTAATTATTTTCTTGATTTCATTTAGGGACCAACAAGTTTTTCATTTAGTACTAACATTAATGATAGGTTCTAAAATATTGGAAATTTAAAGTAAGTTTGTAACACTTGTCTATCTAAAAAATCCATATAACCTTCATTAATGACTCTAAAAGTGACCCTCAAGTGACATAAAATGACTTAGGACTAATTTGGCTATGACCAAGATTGATAACTCATTAAATGACATAAAAATGACCATGACACACCCTATGACATATTAATATACTCATATACAATTTTTTTACTATAGGAGGTTGACCTATTTTGACATATGGTGAAAATAGTCAACATTCTTGGTGATTCCTTAGGGGTGGTATGTTTGATATGCCAAGACTAGTAGCCTAATCCTATCCATTAGGACATGTAATCACATATACACAAGTTTTACATTGAGTTTGACTTTGAAACCACACCAAACACAAATAAAGGACACACAAAACAAGTCACACCAAAGGAAACAAATATGTGTTCAACTAGAGCACTTATGGACCACACACACAACTAAAAGAAAGAAAGACACACACCCAAACCAAATAAATCAAACACAAACTAACCTAAAATAAAATCTTCCTCCTAGGTCAAAGGGGAAGTTTTAAATATTTCCTACTTTATAAAATGAAGGAATGAATGAGGCATGTTGCTTTTTGACCCTTGGCATTGATGCCTCCATCTTCTTTATGGTACTTTCCAATCTCTTTGTCATGATGTTTAATGAAATCAAAGTAGGCTACAACTAGATCAATCATGAAAGTGAACTCCTCCTGTATTTCAACAACCTCAAATATCTCATAAGACTCCTCAACTATAACCTCCAATGGTGATTCAACAAGGCATACCTTTTTGACTACCATGGTGCTCTTAATAAGATTGGATTTATTTTCAGCTATAAGTTATTCAAGCTCATCAATGAGATTTGCATAGTCCACCCATTCTTGATCATTGTCCTACATGGAAACCTTTTTCTCTATCTTCTCATGTGTTTGGTCCTCAACTTGTCAAAGTTCTTCAAGATCTTGAAAAAGTTTCACTTGTTACTGCCAATCATCCTTGCCTTCCTTGTCTTTGAGAACCACCACCTCTTTAACTTTCTCTTCTTGATGCATGAGGTCATCAACCTAGTCTTCCTTATGCTCCAATGCATCTGAGGGTGGTTCAACATTAGGCTGAGGTATTGAGTGCTCTTCAAGGAAAATATATTTTATGACTTCATCTTATTGAATAGTGGCTTGAATTTCACCTTCAATCTTGATAGCATACTTAACTTCATGCTTGTTATGATCATCAAAAACCTCATGATCAGATGTGTACTTCTTAGGAGAAGAAGTTGAATCATGTAGCTATACAAAATCCTAATTTATGGCATGAATTTTTTTCCATAAGTCTTCTTCCTCATGAATTCCATGTTCAAGGGTTGTTTTATCATGTACAACAAGTATGGGGTCTTTCTCAAGCACCTCTTCCTTTATGTTTTCATTAAATTCCTTATGTACAACTGAAACAAGACCTTTAATGTCTTTCTCCTCACTCAATAAGATAGAGTTAAACTTGTGTTCATTAAGGGGATTTCTTATGATGATTTCCTCTTCATAGTTACTTGAAGCATCCTCTTGATCAGCTATGGCTTGAGCTTGTTCTTCTTCACTTTCTTCCCTCAAAATGGGCTCTTTTTCAAGAAGGGATGAGGTGGGAGGGTGATGGGTAGGCTCATGGGCTGAAGATGGATTATGAGGTGTGGTGGAGGGATTGTGAATGGATTTAGGAAAAAGGGCTTCTTGAGTCAGCTCATGGGAAGTGACAAGTTACGTTGGTTAAAAGGAAAAACACCTACGTCAATAGAAGTTTCACCTTAGCAATAGCCTCCTTAAGGCTCTTCAATGACAAAATGTTCATTCTTAAGTTCTTTATCTTCCCACATCATTAGTCTATTTATTAAGTATTGGGAACACTTCTTTGCCAAGTACAACTACTCTTTGATCTCCCATTGAGTTTTCTTTTCAACCATCTCCAACACCTTCATACAAATTTGAGTAACACGTCTTAAACATTACATTAGATAGTTAGGGAGTACATAAAACTCATTATCCCATGTTCCCATCCATTTGTCATTATCTAGCAATTCTGGTATGAGTGCCAACAAAGATTTGATATAAGATGGGGTTGATAGAGGAGGAGGAATGTGATATTGAGGATTATGAAGGGCTTCCATTTTTAGTATTAGGAGTTCATATTTTATCTTGTAGTACCTTTGTGTACAATCAATGGGATCATCTGATTCTTCATTACAAGACTGATAATAATCCTCTTGAGGTTGATAGACATCATGGTATGGTTGGTAGGGATCATATTGGGATTGATAGGAAGACACTTCTTGATAGGTTTATTGATAGCCTTCCTCATAGGGTTGTCCAAAAAAATGGTGTCCATATGGAAGATGAAATGGATGAACATAAGTTTGCCATGGATCATATGATTGGTAGCCATTTTGATAGGGTTGTTGAGGGGTATAACATGGTTCACAATAAATTTGATATGGAAGTTGATAATAGGGATATTCATATTAACCTCTTAGGTCAAATAAGATACAAAAATTGATCAAAAGCTTCAACAAAATATACTTGAGCTAATCATAACCATAATATTTCATTTAGATTCACCATTAGTACTATCTTGATTACTTCTAAAATCTGATTATAAGAAAGACACACTAACAATATTTCCAATCTCTTGGACCTTGGTCCCATTGGGCATGCTAGAATTATTTTCACCAAATATTTCACCTTAGAGGAGCTTGTTCAAGATTACTCTAGATTTAAGAAACATAGGAATACTTATAGGTATATGGGTTTACCTATAGTAGAAGTAGACCTCTAGGTTCAAGGGTTAGCTCCCTAAATTTGTCTAGAAGTGTTTGTCACCTATACTATTGATTGATTATGGGAAAAGGGATAGAAGTATGCATTAAATAAAGCTAATCTTAGGGGGTGATACACTATAAGTATTTTCACAATGCTATCATACTTCTTTCACTAAGAAGCAAGACCTATAAAAGAGCTTCAAAGTCCTAAGATGTTCTAACATTAGTATTTCAATATAGAAGTGATATGCATAAGATAACTAAAGGTAATTGGACCAGAGGGTAGATTTCACACTTTAAGAATAGTTTCACACTTTAGGTGAGCCAAACACACTAAATACACTCTATATGACATGTTAGAATGAGAACTTCCTATATTAGACATGAAAGGATAAGGAGAAGGATATAATCACTAGACTTCACCATTCATTACTTTGCACACTTAGACAAGATGTTTTTGAACTTAAAACTAGATTTATTGTATTATTCAAAGGAAAAGTAAAACACCAATCTAATACGGCTTTTCCATACCTGGTGTGGACTTATTAAACAAGAGCCAAAATGGCAACTAATAAAATGTGAGAAAGGAGAGAGAGAGAAGAATGAAGTCCAAGAGCCACAAGAACAGGTGTCAAGTTGAGAAAAGGAGTTACATCTATAGGAAAATGAATTGAGATAGAAAATTCAAGGTATACTTGGAAAAATGTCCCTCAAGGGTATGAAACTCCTCAAATTTGGCATAGAGGTCTCTCAGCTAGATTCTTGAAACTGCCCTCATCATTTGACCTTTCATGAGCATTTCATAGCAAACTAGGGACATGTGAGATCATTACACTTTGAGGGAGGGGTTATAAATATTATCTAACATGAATTTTATGTGTCCCTAATCATCAACATTATTTTAGCCAAGTGTTCTCACTACCTCAAGTCATAATCACCCTTCTTTCACTCATCTGTCACACTTGGTACCAAGGTGTGCTTTAGTTTCTCAAACCAGTCCATATAGAGGATAATGTGACACTTGTAAAGAGTCCTCATGCCCTTAGATTCATCAAGAAGACCTTACAAGGCCTCCCAATTAGAGTTATCACCCTCTCACTAGGTGATCACCCTTCATTCACTATGTCATTCTAGACTAGTTGAAGTGGAGGTGTTAGTAGAGATACTTGTGAGAAATTTTGAAGGAAGAAATTTATATGAGGAGTTACATTATGTCTCATTATTCCTTTCAAATTGATCCTCATCTTTTAAAACCCTTCTATACCTACACAACACATAAATTTGTCAAGAAAATCCATTTTACACCATGTCCATACAAGTAGGGTAGAAGCCAATTTGATGGGAATGAGTCCTCTACAGGCTCCAACAATCTCTTTGACCAAAATATCTCATCTGGATGCCTTTCCTTCTTAATATTTCAAATCAAGTCCTTATAAAGGGTTTTAGAGCGTTTTAAGTAGTTTTCACCCTTATGTATTATTCATAAAAGTTTGATGTTAGAACCTTGAATAAATTTGACTATATCTTTATTTGGACCCTTATCAACTTATCTTAGCTCCTTAGGTTCCAATGCTAAGCCTTCGTATAGGTGTGAGCTTCCAAAATTTCCTTCTTGAGTTTTCCTTTGCATTTTGCATACCCATTAAGATCGTAGGCTAAGAAATGACTTTCTCATGTCTTTATCTACATGATAAAGGCTCACACACACCTTATATCTCCCCATGAAGGTGTTCCAATTCATTTCAATACTCTTATAGTGTTGAAAATGGAGTTAATCCCCTTTTAATCATTAGGCCTAGCTTAGGCCTAATGGACTTGATTACACATTTGTGGGTTTAGGCCATCAATCTTAGCTTCTATCACCTATGAGTTATTTTACATGTTTGTCCATGTCAAACTTAGATCCTTACAACCTTTTGCAAGGTTTACACAGTCTTCAACTCACCTTTTCTTCATTGACTTACTAAACCTATAGGTTTTAGCTCTCTAGGAGTGCCCTCTATCTGAGATAGAACAAAGGGAATCTCCCCTGTTGTCTCAAGAAAAATAAAGGTATAGTAGGTTTTTTCAAGTAATGGGGACCCTATGCACAAAATTCTAGGGTTATATCTATACAATAATATATTCAAATATTCCAAAACCCAAGTCAAACTTATGACTTAACATTGATTATGCAGGGTTTTATATGTTGACTGTAGGTTTTATGATAGAAGCCTTGTTTGCCTTGTTCTCTATGTCTTGATAATTTCATGTGATGGACATCGATATAAATAATATCTTAAGAATTTTCATTATCATTCTTCTTTTCCAACTCTTCAAGATATAACTTACACTTGAATACGCAAGACTGTAGTCAACCATGAGTTGTTGTATTCAGCAAACATGGTTGCCTGTTAGTGAACATTGTAGGGTTAGAATTTGTATTATGTTATAAGACCTTCTTGAATTCCTCAAGGTTAATTCATAGTCATTTGGACCTACTCACCTCATGTATATGCACAATCACTTTATCATCAGGTTATAGATGGTCATCTAAGAGCAAAAGACACCTGTAGGTTGTATTTCAACCCTTAAACTTTGTGTTACTCCTCATAGGATCCTTTGGAGTCTTAGAACTAACTCCAATTGATAAATATTCATGTTTTTTAGGCTTATTCTCACCAAACTTTACCTTAGGATATTATAGGTACTTATAGTCAACCGTAAGAGACTTTTGTTGAGGGCAAAGGCTCACTTATAGGTGGTGATGTAGGTCAAAATCCTCATCACCAACCTACTTAAAATTTTATTTGAGCCACTAGTGTCCTTTCACTTGAATAAGACCACTTAAAATAGAGATATGCTCCTTCATGCTTCTTTGGGCAATAAGGTCACTTAAAACTCAAAGTACTGTAGAGAATACTGACCTTCTACAATGAATAATTACATGATTTAGAATGCTCCTAACATCACACATTAAGACCAAACACTCACTCTATTTATTCAAGGCCTTACTCCTATATGAGGGTTACAAGATAGGGTCATTTACATTCATCTAGACTCCATGTCACCTCATCATATAGTATCACCAAAAGTATCTGGGCTCTGTTTCAAAGTTACTAAGGAAATGGATCCCTGAAACTCATTCTCCACCTATGTACATGATCCAAGTCTGTTTGCCACTAAAAATCTTTACTATTTATTGTCATGGTCCTTTAACATTCTCAATATTCTATATAGGTATCAAACCATGTTCAAACTCCCTATGCAACATCTTTAGGCCTCTATGGAGACCTATAGGTGTACACACATTATCATATAATGTAGTGAAGTTGTAACATGGTCAATGTGCATGGTGTATGGGACTGTAATTAGTTCTAAACCTTCTCAAAGGTCATCTAATTGATACTTTCCTCCTTGAAAATGTTTAAGCTAGTTATCATGTCTTCATTCCACATGATTAGCCCTTTGTATGGCACATGTAAGTGTACATCAATGGTACAAGACTGTATGTGTATGAGAACTAGTTGCCACATGCTATCATATGTCATTTAAGGGTCTTGGATTGATTAATCATGTCATAAGAATATTTTCAATCTCTCAATACTCTTCATATACTCTCCATAAATGTCTTTAAAGCCTTCATACACTCATTCACCATGACTATAAGTGAGCTTTCTGTAGGAAGGTCTCCATTAATTGTAACCACTGAAACTAATATTGGAAGGGAAGAGGTGAAAAAATACATGGGAGACATGAAATACAACATATCATCTTGATTTAAAACCACTATAGGGAAGGAAACCTTCTACAATTGGGAAAACCTGATTGTAAGTCCATTCGTGTAATCAACCTATAACTTAAGAAGTTTGAGCTCATCAAATCACCTCCAAACATTCAAATAAATATGAAAACCTTGAAATAAGGAATTCCACATCCTCTAATATCAATTTCAACAAGTTTCTTGTACTGACCAACTCAGACAAGAAGAAAACCTATAGGGTATGGGAATTAGCATGCAAAATGAGATAGTTAACTTCTAAAGGATGGTTCATAAAGTATAGGCAACCAATACTTGAAATCCTACCATAAAAATTAGGTATAGAAAATTTAATATCTACCACTAAGAGAATTTGACCTAAAACTTTTCCTACTGGTCATACCATGAAGAAATCAATTGAGCAGTTTTGCATGTCTAGTGGAGTGATGGAGAAGTGAAATGGTTTTGAGTCCTTTTTAAGACTTACAAAGTAGATAAAATGTGGAATTATAGCTATGGAATTTTAAGAGTCATTATACAATCTTTCCATAAATGCCACTCTTTTATAGGTCGTACAACTGCCAAAACCTCCTTTTAAACTATTTTCTTGATTTTAGTTAGGAACCTACAAGTTTTTCATTTATTACTAACATTAATGATAGGGTATAACATATTATACATTTAAATGAAGTTTATAACACTTGTATATATAATAAAATCATACAACCTTCATTATTGACTCTAAAAGTGACTCCTAAGTGACATAAAATGACTTAAGACTAATTTAGCTATGACCAAGGTTGATAACTCATTAAATTACATCAAAAATACCATGACACACACTATGAAATATTAATATACCTCTATACAAGTTTTTTACTATAGGGGGTTGACCTATTTTGACTTGTGGGTAAAATAGTCATGTACCATTGAGGAAGCTAAATGTCTGGATAAGATTCTGAAACTATTTTGTTCTGCTAATAGGATGTTCATCAACTTGCATAAATCAATCATTATAATTTTACCTTTTTCCCTTCAGCTTCTTAAGGCGAGTATAAAATATTTATGCTTCTTTTTGAAGACAAATGACTACCTCTCAGCTGATTGGGTTTGGCTTTTTAGCAAATTGAAGCTTCACATCAACCTATGGTGCAATAGATGATTCTCTCTTTTTGTAAGGTTGGTACTGGTCAAAAGCATTTTGGAGGCCATTTTGGTATATTGGATCTCACTTGCCTCTCTTCCATGGATGATGCTTAATAACATTCAAAAACTTTGTTTACACTTCCTATGGTCTAGGAATAAGGAACACAAAGGTATTCCACTAATCAAATGGACAACCATTTCCAAACTAAAATATGATGATGGATGGGGTTTGAAAGATCTAAACTTTTTCTTAGAAGTGTTGGCTGCTAAGAGAACATGGGACCTCATCACAAAATAGGGTCTTTGGCAAAGGATCTTGGTTCAAAAATATATTTAGCCATGATCCATTCTTGATTGGATCTGATCACTTCCTAAGATGCATGCCAAGGGATATTTATTCTGGAAATCCATTATTCACAGTTATGATGTCATTAATAACTCCCTTTCTTGGGACTCTAGGGATGGTACACAGGTCCTTATGAGTAGAGATATGATCTTTGGGATCCTAGATGAGTTCAAATTCTCTGATGAGCTTAGGGACACCCTCTAACAATAACACATACACACCTTTATGGATGCATATGATAACTCCTTGGTGGATCATTGGCACTCAATATGGAAGATGGATCAATCAATTAATCTTCATGATGAAGAAGCATTACAGTGGGATAGATACTGGCTAAGTTTAATTTCAAATTCCATACACATCATGGAGTGGAAAGATCAACTATGATGGGCACACAATCCTACTGGAGGTTTCTATTTTGCAAAGTTAGATTACAAAATACTCATGTCACATATTCAGGAGTTTGGATCCCCCTAGTGGTGGAAGGAGTTGTTGAAAATCAAGGCTCCACCCAAATAAAAAATCCACATGTGGTTGGCTCTACACAATAGGATCCTTACTTAGGATAACCTATAATATAGGTTGGAATGGGCCAAATATATGCTCATTATGCAGGGAACACATTGAAACTGTTGATCATGTTTTTTTTGTCATTTCACTTATTCAATCTGGGATAATGTTGCACCTCATGGATTTCGATCAAAGTCAGATGGGGCTACACTACTCGAAGCTTGGGATAACTAGTACACTTACAAGGATATACCTATTACACTACTCAGTATCCCTCTAAACATATGTTGGAGCATTTGGTTAACAATAAATGAGGTGATCTTCAAGAGTATACAACCCACTATTCCTTATTATTTTTACAAATTTAAATACTCCTTCATATCTATTAGCCCACCATTACTAAAGAGGCATATAACTATTCCTCCCTTGATCATTGACTCTTCTTCTCCCCATTATTACTACTATGGTGCTTCTCATGGAAACCTAGGACTTAGTGGTGCCAGAGGCATCGTAGAACACAAAAATTGGTCTCTACTCTTCAAACTAGGCCTTGATATTCATTCAAATAATTTCATGGAATTACATGCTATGATTACATCTCTCAACATCATCATTGACAAATCCATCACTACTCTAGTGGTGCATTTAAATTCAAAGCTTGCGTGTGATTGGATGAATGGTTTTGTTGTTGTTAACATATCACCCTCTCACACCTTGTATACAAAGCACAAAATATTGCCAATCAGCTCATGCAAGTGTCTTTCTTGCACATCTATAGGGAATACAATACTACTACAGACAAATTGGCAAAGGAAGCTTACAACATGGATGAAGGTAAGCTTTAATTCAAGGTTTTGGATGTGGATGGTGCATGCATATAAAGGGAGTTATTCCTTTACTGATTGTTTTTTTGGCTACTCTTTTGTTGTATTATTCTCTCTCTAATCATTGTATTGTATTTATCTAATTTTTTATTGAGGTAGTGATGCTTCCCTATGGAATTTACTATCCCCTCATGTTATATGCTATCATGTTTACACTTGAGCCAATTTTGCTCTCTTTCATTTTTCCCAATACCCTTTCTGATTGTTTTCTAATTGTATCTTTTTACCAAATTGGAATAAAATTACCAAGCTTTTTCTTTTGAAATACACACACACACATTTATAAATCTTCGGATACTATCACAATACTGTACAAATACCATGATGTCTATAGTATACTCCTAAGATGACATCCACTAACAAATATATTAGAGTATTCTATATATATATATATATATATATATATATATATATATATATATATATATATATATATATATAGCCCCATAACCCTTTTTTCAAACTAGATAAATCCAATACTCTTGTTAAAATAAAACACACATAATTCCATACACAACCACTAATTCATACCCTGAACCTTTTAATCATAAATAATAATCCCATTAGATACATTTACATTAAATGAATACAATCAAAACATACATTCATCCAAGCTATGCCCAAATTGGGTCTATTGATATAATATCACAGACTTAAACATATAAACCTTTTTATGCACAACATAAAAACATATACCCAATCTTACTAATAAATCTTAATAAAATCAAAGTCTAGTTCAAGCATATAATCATTATACATAGTCATTTTAATTAAATGTGTATTTTCAATATTATACATTCAACTAAAATCATTGTTCTTCCAATTCCATATTAAACCTTCATGTATATATTATTTAGATAGGGCTGAGTTCATATACACCATTTATACATCTATATACCCATACCCAGGTGTATATATTATGTCTAAACCCGTATTTCTCCTAAAACCCTAAACAAGAATTAATATGTGTGTTTCAACATATATGTAGAGTCATTCAAAATATAACAATAATAATTTTAAATATGTGAAATCATTTGAAACTAAATCAACATATTTTTATTCAAATCTAACACATCTATTTCATCCATATAAACATCCTATAGCCAATACTTTTTAACCCATACAAATTTGCTTTTGAAAACCCTATATTATATGTATGTATGTATGTATGTATGTGTATACATACCCTATTGGTTCAATCTGAGTATGTACACACACACACACACACACACACACACACGTATATAATCCATAGTTTAATTTATATAAATAAAACCCTTATATTTATACCCAATAAAATCCAAATAGGTTTACACAATTTAACACACATATAGTCTGAAGTTTTTCCATATATCTAAATACCTTAATGAATATATAACAACTGGTTCAAATCAACTAGATCGAGCCATATTGTATATATATACCCATCACAATAATATTCTAAGACTAAACAATGTTATTCGAATTGCAAGAGAAGTTTAAGATAGAGCTTTTAAAAGCTTATAACAACTATGGCCAAAACCTACGGCTCTACCCCACCCTCCTATGGTTACCCTAGGTTAGATGTAGGGTTTTGTGGAGGCCGAGCCTTACACAGGGCCCTACATACAACCCATTTATTATATGTTTCAAACAATAAAAACCTAGTAAACAAATAAATTCTAAAACCCATTCAATATTTCAGACATAGGAATTCAAATATAAAACCAACCTGGTAAATATTCCAAGGAGCCAAATATCTTCTTCTTCTTTCACTCCAAATTTCTCCTCCTATTCTATTTGTTCTCCACTATATGTCATGTGTCATGTTGTATGCCCACAACCTTCTCCATCTTATTTTTATTCATTTCTATTCATTTATTCACCTCTACCTTCTCCACCATTAATGGACAATAAAACTGGCTTAAAATTATGCATGCCTAGATAACTCAATAGACTCCCTGTATACTATAGTTTGCCACCATGCAGGCCGTAATAAACTTCATGATTTTCCAAAATGATGTTTATCCAAAGTTAACAAGTGGTTAGTAACTCTAATCATCTCGAAAATTTTCTTAAATTGATTAAAATAATCATTGTATATCCTTCATAACATATCCAAACATTGACTTACGTTATTCCCTCATCGACTTCTAAAAATGACAAAACAATCAAATAAACAATAGTCATAATAATCATGTTAAACCATGCAATGAATATTAAATTTGTTGATAATAACTTTCAATGTAAAGTTGACCATTCAAATAACATATTAACTATATAGAATGGTAATATTGCATGTATTCAAAGATTATAGTTTAATGTTACAATGCCATCCACAAAACAAACACTTAACAAATACAATGATTTCCTAAATCATTTAACAATTATAATCAATGTATTTCATATCTTACATATATTATGAATATCAACCTTTGCCCAATCATTTAATTGAATACAAGGATATTTTAATACAATGTTATTTATATGCTTTGACATTAGAAATACACACACACACACGCACACACACACACACACACACACACACACACACACACACACACACACACACACACACACACACACACACACACACACACACACACACACACACACACACACATATCGTAATAATAATATTTATTCATTATTACCTAAATATTGTATATCAATAACAACAATGGAATTTATCCATACTTATTAATGCATACATAACATCAAAATGTTATTCTATATAACCATTCTAAATAAGGTAGTAAGGTAAGTACAAACATATATGAATTCACTCATTCAACCAAGCAATTACGTCAAATAAGATAAGATACGTACAATCACTAAATTAACCAAAATCACTCAACACATCAACATGATCATTAGTAACAACTAGATTAGTGAAAACATAAAAGATTACAATAGTCATTTAAACATAAAACAAATCATTCTAAAACTATCTATCATTCAATTAGTCACACAACATAAAATACAAATGTGGTGTGTGCAAGGGTTTCCAGATTCATTATTTATCATCCCTCAATGTCTTCATCTAAACCACCCTCTTCGATGATGTTCTCCTTCCATCATACTCTGAGGGAAGAATTTGTCCTGCATCCACCTCACAATAATGAAGGTAGTTAGCCTGAAACATCATTATATTCATAAAATAATGTAGTATAATTAATAAACATGATCACAATGTACAAAATATAAAAGTACTGCTAACTCATAACAAACTAATCATGTAATTTAAGCAACACATAACTATACTATAATCAACATATGCCAAAAAGTTTAATCAAATATTAGTTAATCAACTAATCAACCATAATAAACCATAAATCAAACAGGTTATTCAGCTTAGTGAGAAATTGAGATGTGACATTAACTACATAAAGTTGCCTCTAAGGCATAATTTAGGAAGATTGCCTCTAAGGCACATGACTAGGAAGAGGGGATTATACTCAAACTTTTTTGCATATTATTTTTGTTTATTTTTGAAGGATTTATTATCAAATTTAATGTTTTTATTCCATATGACTACTTTCTTATTACAAATAGTAGTCCAACCATCCATTTTTTGTCATAACCTTCTTTTCAACAATGAATTTTTCAGTAGCATGATTAAGGTCTGGGCGGACCATGAGATTACATTCACAAATATTGTAGTTGGGGGATTGATAATGGAAACATGTGTTGGGAATTTTAATATAGATGGAATTTTGTGTAAAAGTCTCAACTTTAAATTGGATATCCATAGACTATTTCAAATATTTTGTGAGGTCAACTTTAACACAAATTATTTTATTCAACCAAGCCGAGTAAAAATGTTCCATCTCATAAAATATCACATACCCAATAGGTTAGAGTGTGCATTGACAAACACACCCCAATTCCTTTTGAAATGGATACCCTCTTAGATTTGAATGAATTTATTTGAATCAATTTCATGCATGATAGGATTTGATTTGGGAAATGTTTAATATTTTTCTTGTTATTGATTTGAAGTCAATATATTAATCATGCTTCTATTCTTTATTTTAACTTTTGATGCATGTTTAAGTAATTTGATGTAGATTCATACACATCAATCAAAGACTTCATAAGTCATCCCATATATTTTGAGTTCAAAGAAAAAATAAAACCTTGTTGAAACTTGGTTCTAACTATTTTATTGATAAAATATCCTTTGAAATATTCAATTCAAGTTTGTCTTTGCGGTGTATAGATTTGCACCTAATTGCATTTATTCACAAACATTTTCACATAATCATAATCAAATTTTCACTTATTATGGAGTTGGTTTAGTCCACATGTCACTTTTAAACATGTTTGTATTCATTCACTCTCTTCATAGCCTTCACACATTGTGCGCAACAATCTTTCAACCTCCAAATTCAATCTTGTTATATGTGTTGACCTTGCATTCAGTTACATTATGAAAACAAATGATCATCATATTCACATTTATAAAAATTCACTATGAAGGTCCAAGTCATTAGAACAATTCTAATTTTCAACTTCGTATCTACTGGTAGCTTTGTAGCTTAGCAATAAAGGCATTTTCAATAAAGCTACACTGCGAGACTGTGACCTAATCAAAACATCCCAAGTGTCAATACTCTATTTGATCATAACTTTTTAGACCAGTTATTCATAAAAAATTACATTCATATTATAGTAGTTCATGATAATGAAACCCAATTGGGGCATGCCATTTGTTAGCATCATGTCTAATCCAAACCTTGTAGCTTATATAATCAAGATATTTTGTAATGAGGTGTTATGCACTATGGGATTATGACCTAATCATGTGTTTCCACTTATCATGATCTCACATATTCACAACATAAAGCCTTAGTCTAAGGAGTGCTACCCCATCACATGATGAAATGTGTTGTAATTTCATAGCATCACAACATTGAATAGTCCAACATAAGTATGTGAGGATTTTACCTTTGTGAATTGTGACTCAATGAAAAAGTGCCACTTATCATCATCACACTTTATCATAAAAAAATGAAAGTTTACACTAAAAATAAAAAGCTACAATTGTGCAATGTGACACCATGTAGCACAAATGTAAAATAAAAGTGACACAATGGCATCCAATAGTCAAATGTATAAATATTCAGAGATAAGACTCATCAGAATGTAAAAATAAGTGCAAAGAGTTGTGTATATTTAATAAGAGTAACTAAGTATCCCAGTGATTCCCATTCACTTGTGAAACAAAGACGTATCCCAGTTGATTTCCCCATAAAAGGAAATGGTATAAAGAAAGATTTTAAATTATATGAGCTAGCATATGATTGTTAAGACACATGAATGAAGTTGAATGTCGAACCATTCAAGGTAGCTAAACCAACTCACATATCTTTGAAGTTTGCAACTTTAGAATGAGTATAGGTTACATTCAAACAAGAAACATCATAATTATTTGACTAAGAAGCAATATAAAATCACTATGCAAGATAGCATAGAATATTGATCTCTTTAGGCACTAACCAGGTATTTATAGACAACATTCAATTTCAATGCATTGGTAATGGGTTTGAAGCACTACAATGCCATTTTTGATAAAGTAGAACATCCTTTCGAGAATGAGCCAATGAGATGCATGCAATACTTTGGACTATTGACAAGGTTGTAGATAAAATTTTGGAGTTATTCAAGGAGGCCAATATACATGCAATTTTGATGCCAAATGGGCAATTAGTTCTTCATGCCCACTTGACTACCCAATTAATTCCTTTTATGACAAGTTTGAGTAGAAGGTAACACATGAAAATGAAGGAATTAGTAGTGAAGTGATTAACCTAGTCAATTATGCAAAATAAAGAGTGGGTATGACTCAAGTGGACAAGTAATTCATAAAAGTGGCCATTATTTTGAGAAGTCAATATACAGGCCCAACTATAATTGCTATTCCAAGTACCTCAATAGTTCCTTTAACCACTCAAGCATAAAGTCATCTATAATTATTTGGAATTCTATTTATGTTGTAATAGTCTAATTATAAGTTAAATGGTTATTTATTTTTAGCTATAAAACTCTTCATTCATTGCATGTATTCTATTATTATCATGGTGGTGCCATAATAGGCCTATTTATACTTTTTAATTAACCTCCCTAAAAAGAGGAAGATTTTATTAATATCAATACAAGCTTCAAAATTCATAGGAAAATCATAAAAGATTTTATTTTTGTTCTCTTTTTAAAGTTTCTATGTATGCATGAGTGAATTCTAATTGAGTTAATTTGATTTCTAAGATTGATGTATATTTTCAAATTATAAAAGTTAGATTGAGTTTATAGCTATTCTAGATTTTTTTTGCAAGGATCCTAATTTAGTTTTGATTTTGTGATTAAATGTGCATGATAGAAATTTATTACAGATCAATGTCCTTTTAGGTCTATGTTACATAATTTATTTGTAAATAATTTCCTTTAACTTTGTTGTGTCTATTTTACTTTGAGTTGTTATAAAAACATGGTAGACATTAGTATAATTGTATGTTTTATCTCATTAATTTAAGTTGATTGAAAAGGATGTTATTATTGCTCACATAAAACATCTTTATTTTATGTCCTACTTAGCCCTCCTTTTCATTTTTGATTAGATCTAAAACACTATAGTATAGTTTCATGTGTGAATAAGTCCATATTATGTTTAGAAGTGATTTAATAAGCCATATAATAGAGTTGCCTCTCTAAATTCCTTAGGTGATAGATAACCATTTTATTCAACTGTTATTCTACCACATGATTATATATAAAAATAGATACTTGCAACTCATGCCTTGTAGTAGGTAACCATCGATCCTAATACAAGAGGGATTTATCCCATCTATCTATCAGAGTAGTTGTATTAAACTTGCATCAACATGCTATTTGGAAATAAAAAGAGGGAATCCCTCAATCCTTCACTAGATAAACATAATCATTTGAACCATAATCACACTGGATTTGCCATAAAGACTTACTAGGTCCAATTCTGAGTCTAGGTTGTTGTTATTACCACCTCTAGAGGTTCACCAAATACCCAAATATAATATGGGAACACCAAGGTACCTAATAACATAACCAAGTTCTCCCACCAATTTTAATCCTTATCATCACAAAGTAATGGCCTGGCTTGAAATATCAACTATTAATGCATTTAGATATGTTTGTGACCTTCTGAGAAACCCAGAGATGTACCTTCCTCTATTCACTCTTGTTGGTGAGTAGACATGTGAGGAACATATAAAGTATTTTAAAGCTTCTTTGATAATTTTGAGTGTCATCCATGAGGATTTGACATACAAAATTTTCCCTTTTATCCTCCAATATGTTGCATATGACTTGTTTCAAAACCTTCTCAAAGTTTCATTTACTAGTTGGACACAATACAATGATACTTTCATAGCCCAATTTGGATAAGTTATTCATCCATGTGTGTTATAACAATTATTTTAAAGTCTAAAAAAGTAACCCAATGAACCAATAAGATACTTTAATGCAATATTCCAAAATATGTATAGTTGTGTCAAACCACCATATAGACTAGATGCTACACTAACACTTGAGATGTACAAATATTATTTGGATTCCATGACATATATCTTCCTACGTAGGGATTTGAATATCTAAAATATTTTGGATGCCTATGAGAAAACCAATAGAGTAGACATATAATTGAATACCCAAATATATAATGCTTTGACTATTCCAAATGTCAACACTAATCTCTCAGATCTAATTCTCATTATTAATGCTAATCAAAATGTTCCTTTAACCAATCTTAATTAGATATTCAACTCATTACCTCTAAAGACATGCAATTATAAATCAGAATACAAGGTTTCTTAAAATTACAATTACTAATTCTAATAAACATAATTTGAATCAAACTATGTTCTAATCGATAATAACACCAACTTAGACTCCTCAAAGAGAGAAATGGATGTCATCCAATGCATGGTTCAAAAAATGAGTGGTGATTTATTGAATCCTCATAAATAGATTGGAAATATTATAGGGGAAGGTGCAAATTAGAATTATACATTTTAGAGCTATAATATATCTTTCAATAGATCAAACAATAATCCTGAACCTACACCATACAAACTACCTAAAATCAATATTTGTGATTTATTTATGCCTAATTGGTGTAGGTGAAACCACATCTAAACATGGGAAATTATATTGTATTGAGTTCTGAAATGCCTTTGAAATCTTCCAAAAGGATATGAAATGGTATGATGTAGTCCTTAATCATTCTAATGTTTCAAGCACATCTAATACACTAAGCACAACTATGATGTTTGAAACTTATAATTTCCCAGAACATGAGGAGAATGAACGTAAAGAAAATAATGATGAGATCCATGATTTTTAATAATATCAAAGGAATAATTATGCCTTGAGTATTAGGATTAAAAAAAACCTTTCGCTACTTCCACTCATCCAAACAATAGTGCTACATCCCCAAATCCAAACGCTGATAATAACCCATCTCCTCTAAAATGAAATAGTCAATGCCCTTAGATAGATACACAAATTAATATTAGTGAAGGTGGTTATAAATTTAGTGGAAGACATGAAGAAAAATAAATAAAATATGACTTTGCATGAATTAGCCTAAATCATAGAGCAACGTGATTTATTACTAAAATCATTAATTACGAGACCTAGATCAGGTAAACATAAATCAACCTAGATCAACATAATCATTCTTAAGAACAAAATTGAATTTCATATTTTCTTGCTTAGTATGATAATTTTAAAATATAACTTACACTATTTTATAGTATATTCAAGGACCTCAACCAATGTTATGCATGTATGAATTTTCAAGAAACAAGGGTTAACTCCACTCAAATATGTTTATGTATCATTGCATAAACTATGTATTGTTTCTTCTTTGTGATTGTGTAATCAAAATACTATTTGGTACTATATTTATTATTTTCATATTTCAACATTGAAATTGAATATCACAAACTAAATTATTTAATTGGCTTGCATTTAGGAATAGGTTATCTCACTCTTAAATAGTCTATTCCCCGTAACCCTTAATAATTAACTAAATATTGCAAAAAAGGGTTAAACATTTGGTGAACCTGACCTCTAAGTCTTCCATACAAATCCTAACTTTCTTTAGGGTTTTAGCTTCTTGTGATTTCTTTTCATATCTTAAAATTTACACTAAGGTTTCACCCTCATCTTGTTGCTAAGGTTTTATTTTTATACACTTGAAATTTCTTCTTCCTTGATTGGCGTATTTAAGTTTCCTAAAAAAAAAAATTTAAAATTCCTTAGAGGTTTATTCTACTCAAGTTGCTATACTCAAAAACCCCTTTTTGTGCACCCAATTTCTATACTTTTTTTTTTATAATTTACTATTTTTAGTAAATCTTGATATACAGTGCATAAGGAATACCTATATTTTCCTAATTTTATGGGTTTTATATATTGCATATTTTCCTTTAAAACCTTTCTCATATTTATAAAAAACCCAACCAATCTCCTAAAAATTTTACATTCTTATTATGCAAAATCTTACTAAGTTTTCCTTAAGGGTTTCAACTTTTTAGGGTTTCAGATTGCTGCATTTTTTTTCCAAACCTGATTTTTGTGTGGGAATAGTATAGGTATTTTTTTTCTCCTTGTTTTCCTAACATTAGTTATCTTTCTTTTGGGTGTGTTTAAAAAAATTAAAATACGTAAAAATGAACCTTTTCCTCTTCCTAACCCTAAGGGGGGTGATAGCTCCCATCCCTCTAACTAGGTCTAGACTATCACTTTTTGAAGGGGTAAGGTGGCCCATCCTATAGTTTAAAATGAAGCTAATAAATATATCATTCATAATACCCTTCCACATCTCACATCCCCTCTAGATGGTATGTGTATGCATATTCAATCTGAATCACCTAGGGTTTGTGTTTGTGAGACCCTTAAGGATTATATCATAACTATGGGGAATTTAATTGAAGAGTTAAAAAATATATTACATACATGAAAAAACAAAAATATGAGAGTGTTAATCATGCGTTTTCATCTTCATTTAACAATGGTGTGCCCAACAAGGTTTCATATCAAGATAAGAAGCTAAAACATAATACATATAGAATAAGTGACTCTAAAAAGTGAGCAAAAGGCCAATATGAGTCCAAGTGAGATTATAATACAAATGATTTGAAACGAAGTGATTCAACTACCTCATCTACATCCTATAAGAAAATCAAACCACTATTGTGATTATCATAAAATGCATGGAGATCATACATATTTTTTGTTTTAAATTAAAGAACAAAATACAAAGTTGAAAAGATAGTGACGATCCTATCATTGATACATCAACCAAGAAACCCACTCACATTATGAATATATATTCTAAAGTACAAGTTCCCAAGGAATAAAAATGGACACCAAAGGATAATTCAGAGCAAAAATAGTTGAAAATGAATAAATTAGAGCAAGAAAATATTGAAAAGGTAAAGATAGAAAAAATAATATTACACAAATATCAAAATGAAAAGGAAAAATTACATAAGCAATGTATTAAAAAGTTAATGTTATCAAAAGAGCAAGAACAAAAGTTCCAAAATCAATCTCAAGATAAGAAAACAAAAATTCTAAAAAGAGGTTTCTAACAAAGAAAATTTTAAAATAAATTAAAAGAAATATTAAAAAAATGCATGCTTTCATCCAAATAATGAAGTCAATCCACAAATTACATCTTTTCCTAGTGTTTAAGCAAATATACATGACACTTATTTAGCCCATAATGAGATATAACATTTTGACAATGATGAACATACTCAAGATAAACACACTTTCAAGAAGGAAAATCCAATTTATGGTGCAGTGAAATTTTCATACACAAATGATCAAAATGGTGTATCACAAGTTCAACAACAACCTAAGAAGTTAGCCCTTTCCTATGCTAACTATGGTTATGTAGAAGATGATTAGAAAGACATAGCTAATATGAAAGATGAATATGGACATATAATTGAGTGTCATGACACACATGATACAATGCCTTCAAAGAGGCACCCCCTTGATGAGTTCATTGACTTCTAGTTGAAAATTTTAATTTGTCCATAGATCATGTGCTTATCAATTCAAATTCCAAAAAAAAATCCTCAAAAATCAAATATTCAATAAAATATAAAAACATTCAAATAATTCAAAAATACCAAAAATATTTAGCATTTCACATTTTTTTTAGATTTTTCATATGTTGTTTAATTTATGTTAGTAAATAGCATATCATTTATTTACACACATGTGTTTCATAGGTACCTTAGTGTGATACACACATGCATTAGACCCATGATATCTCAAGCAGGCGGATGTTGACCTTTCCTCTTCCTGTGTGATATAGTATGTCGGGGAAATCTTGATTCTATATGATCATGATTGACACATGTTCTATTATTTTATTATCATTTTTGATTATCATTAAAATCTTATATATCTTACACATGCATATACTCATGTTTCTATCTTGTATAGTGTATTTCATATGCTATTCTACATAACATTTTTTTATGCATGTATGTAGGGACTAGTATGACATGCTTATATTAATTGATTATGTATCATTACTTAATCTATTTACATTAGCTTACTTATGTGTACTTTTTGTTTGCTTCTTTGTATTTCTTGTGGAACATTTGAACATGTTCTTTTTTTTGTTGGTTATAGTGCCCTGAGTATTGCTTGTTTATTTAGTGTGTAGATGTTTTCATATGCCTTCCGATTGAGTGTGTGGCATTTGAACATGCTCCTTGTTTGTGGTCTTATTGGACCCCTCTTTGTATGGAATTTGAGTACTCTTGCATGTGTGCTTGATTTTTGTTGAATTTTTTACCTTTTAAAAATTTCCATGATTCTTTTCATGCATCTCAAGGCTTGTTATGTATGCATACTATGAGCTTCATTGATATATCTAATTTGACATGTCACTACTATATATTTATTTAACACATGATTCATACATATACAACATAATTGTCTTATCCTTTTGACATAAGGTGATTGTCACTTTTTTAATCCCCTCACCTCAAAAGGGGGGCATATCAATGGGAGAATGTAGTAGAATACATGATTCCACATACACACAACCTAAAAAATGAGCAGAATTTGATTTAGATTACATAATTTACATGATTTAGATATACATTTGGACATAATTCTATGCATTGGGAACATAAATGGAATATTTTTTTCAAATTTGTGATACATGTTATAGATCAAATGTTACATTTTGATAGATACTTTATCTTGAGACATATTCAAGGTGTACTTTCACCAATTACAGATGCACTTTTAAAATTATACATACATTTATGCATTGACTTTATTAAGATGCAACTATTGGGATTTTATCTACAATAAGAGTTGGATATTTTTTAGGGTGATCGATATTTTTTGCCCTCGATAGACTTGGTATTATGATTCTGTTATTGTGGGTTAATATGGTAACACCATTTTATTCAAGTGAGATTGGCTAAATTGGTTAGATTGGTTACACCTGAGTTGTGTGATTGAGATTATGTGTTCATGATGGACTTGGCATAATTCATCTTTTTATTAAATTTGGGGAATGATCACCCTCCAATTTTTCCTCTTTACATCTCCAATGTTCAGTCATGAACCTCTCTCCAATGATTTCGCTAGGAAGCATCTTTACCAAGACAAACTACCAAGGATATGGTTGCATCGACACACAGGTGTACTCCATTATTATCTTTCTTTCAAATATTCAATTTTATATTATATGCACTAATTAATCATGTAACATATTCTTGGTTGTAGGTGATTCACTTACAACAAATTCAAGTGGGTTCAAGAAAAGATACTTTCTTTCATTTAACCTAGTAATTTCATCCTTATGCATTACTATATTAAAGGGGGAAAATGTAGATTCTTAAATATAGATTTATATGTTAAACTAGTCTTGTACACTTGAAAAATATATCTCAAGGCTATATCCTTCAATTTGACCTTCCTTACAACCAAAAAGCTTGCACTCACCACGTCACTATCTATAATTAATTAATTCCTAGTCCAAACTTGATTATTTTGATTATTTAGATCCCTTGTAACCACATAACACCTAAAATAAGATATACACTTGTCAAATTTAGTTACAGAACCTCAAAAACTTTCTTCCATCTTAGAAAATTACATTCAAAGCAAGACAACAATGTCGACACTAATATCCCTAATCCAACGCAAGTGTCCCTACCTCACAAACACTCAAAATTGAAAATCTTTTAAAGTGTATAGGTCACCTTAAGAATGTCATTAATCCTTCTGTGAGGATCATTTATAAAGAGCTAGTATAAATACAAGTCAAAGATAATTCATTTGGACATCTAACAATTATCAAGTAAGCACCTACTAAATCTCAATAAATCAATTACATAACTAAAATATTATACCTTATTCATCTCTATTTTCATATCAATAATAAGAGAAGTCATATTATAGGTTTGAAGCACTCAAAATACAACCTTTGAGCCATATTTGTCAAGTTATAAGCTAGATCACTACATGCATTATCATATAGTATATTTCACCCTTGTGCATACACATTCCTAAACATAGGGGAAAAATACATAAGTTTTAGGCCCTCCTTGGAGTATTGTCTATGTAGGTAGTGTTTATTCATAGAGGGGTCTTAGGGGTTAGCTCAACACCATGAACCCACTAACCCATTTTTTGTCAAGGTAACCTAACCAAAGGTAGAGAGTTAGGGTTTGAGCTACAAACAATCATAAATATCCTATGTATGAGCTACAAATACATAGAATGAAAGGTGACAAAAAACCTAAAAACACATAGGTAGTCGCATATTGATAGAGTAAACATTTTTTACAATATAGTTGCATCAAGATTTAAACAATAGTGTCGATGCAAGTGTCCACAAGGTGATGTAAGTGTCCAATCAACCAGAAATAATATTTCTAAAATCTAGAAAATGGTTCATGAACATTAGACAACCTATTTCCACACTTGTACATATCAAATCTATTTATGCATAATTACATAATCTAGGAATTATTTCTTCTTCATGATTATGCAATCAAAGTATTGTTTGGCATTGTACTTTTTATATTTAGTAATTTTTATAATTCAACACTAAAATTAAAAATCTTAAACTAAATTATTTAATTGATATTATTTTAGGAATAAGTTATTTCAATCTTGAATAACCTATTGCTCCTAACCCTTAATTTCCCAAAAGGGTCAAACAATAACCAAACCCCTCAACAACAAGCACATAGAGAGAGGGAGTGAGAGGGCACCCCTGTCTGAGAGAGTGAAAAACACCAAAACTCTCAATGGTGATGCATGCAAATGTTGGAATCAAAATTATTTATAGGGGGTGAATTATTGTCTTAAATTTTTATTTTAATTCCTTCTCAGTATTCATGAATCATCACATCAACATATAGATCAAGTAATGCATTAACAATTACCCATACAAGCATGAAATAAGATTGCACAAGACAACACATCATATATGTGGGAAACACTCAAGGGGAAGAAGACCCACTGATCCTTTTAAATAGACTATAGTCTTATAATTCAAAAAATCACAGTCTAGTGAAACACCAACTCCACATGGAGTCATAACCCCAACTAGCTAAGCACCAACCCAACTAGGCTTTAGCAAGCACCAAATTATAAGGAGGCACCAATATCCTAGATGATTTAGCACCAACTCATCCACCTGATACCTTTGATCACATTTATAACAATTTTTTTCTCATACAATAGATAATTACAACCTTGTTCAGCTCTTCTCTCTCTTTAATCGCTCTCAAACTATCTTCTAGGCCTCTTCGCTCAATTAGGTCTCTTCAAGACTGATTAGGTCATATGAAATTGATCCTAATATAGAGACACACTTAAGATCTTCATTACAGATCCTCTACACTCTTTTGATGGTTTATAAGACCTCTTTATGCTCACAATATGCTATCTCATTTGCATACCCTCATACACTCAAATAGCCCTAAAACTTCCTTGTATTTATACAAGACTCTTGCTCATATCCTTCTTGGTTGGACATACATACTTACACACTTGGATTACCATTTCAATAGATCTTATAACATGTTTCATACATGAATCAATCATTATAATAGGTCATCCATAACTTGAAGGATGAAGACCTCTTTTAGGCCTTAAGGAGACCTAATTCAATTAGGCCTTCATTAACACACATTACCCTTTGATCTCCTTGAAACACTTTCAAACTCCACACATGATAGGAACACTTCATATGCCACTAAAATGTACCCCTAATAATCTAATCTTTGGTCCATGACTCTTTCTAGCTCCAACTACCACTTGAAGCACACCATTGGTATTGTTTATAATTAGGCCTGTGAACCTACAAAAATTTTGTCAAATAAAACTAAAGCATGTACAGAATATAGTTACATAACCATGATAATAAATCATATAAACATAACCTCCATGACCTTAACATAACCACCATTTGATTTATACTTCACAAGTTAGGTCAAAAGGACTCAAACACTTCTCTGCAAATTGTGATCAAGGAATCCAAGAAGGGTGGTTAGATCATATGTTACCTTCACAATGAAATCAAATCAAAATGAAAACAAACACACTAGCATGCATAACACTATCTTGCCTACATCAAAGGGAGGAGTATAGTTAATAAAAAAAATTGACAAAGCACAACTAAAATGCAAAAAAACATAGCTTTCTTACCTTTTTTGAATGCTCTAAGAGATTTCTTCATTTGGGTTGCTCGGTTTATGCTCAAGATATCTTTGGAAAATGGAGTTGTGTATCTCTTTCTCCCCTTGGCACCATGCTATTGGCTCATGATTTTTTGATGTAGCTTCATGGCTTGGCTTGTAAATTTAGCATTATAACTCTATTGTCATGCAATCTTGCTCTAAAACCTGTATTATAACATTACTCTATCTAATCTCTCCAAATGAAGAGGTCTAGGCTTGTATTTATAGATTTAGCAACTAACCCTAACCTAAGGTGATTTTAAGTGTAGTTAAAGCTTAGAATGGGTTCAAACTTAACCTTTTTGAATTAACTAACCCCAATGGAGTCAAAAGGTGTCAAATTATCATGATTAACAATAAATAGTTATGGGTGGGATATTTTGGATTTTGTACAAATCACAAAAGATAATTATGAATTCCTTTGATATTATTTTATTTTTGAATTTCCTTTTTGATAATTCATTTAATTGGTCATGGATAATTCAATTAGGAATTTGATTTATTTTATCATGGTAATTAATTATCTTTAGGCTTTTTAATGTTTTGAAGATTTTTGAATTAATTGATGTGTGCATTTGATCCCATTTAATAGTTCTAAGGCCAATATTGCATGTTATGAAGCAAAATTTGAGATGTTTAGAGATTCTTAGGTTTGATTGGAAAATATTGGTAAGAATCATTCTCAAGTTTGGTATGAAGCCATTGGTGGCCACTTTTAAATGTCTAAATTTTGCCCCTATTTTTAAAGGCATTGCAAGCTATAAGCATAGTAACATCTTCTCAAAGAATAAAAAGGTTCTATGTGCTTATCAATTCAAGTGAAATGGATGAAATGTAGGGTGCCCCCTCAAGGGAGTTCTTGAAAAAGGCGTCAGTAAATGGTCCCTCAAAAGAAGGAAACAAGTGGACCAAATAAATGAAAATGATGGGGTTAAAGTGAACTGATTTTCCAAAAGGCAATTATAATCAATGGCATATGGTGTAGCCCCAGTTAGGATAGACAAACAAGATTATTATCCCATAGGTGTTTATAATCATTTACATAGACAAGATAAGAACATGCCCCAGGTGGGTAAAATAAAGTGAATGATTTGACCAAAGGTGGTTATAATCATTAACCCTCAAATTGGTGGAAACACAATGATTTTCCCAAAGGTAGTTAGAATCATTGAGAATGTAAGTGGGATGGTGTGCAATGATTTTCTCAAAGGCATTTATAATCATTGGAACCCGATAGTGGCAAATAAGTGGGATGATATACAATGGTTTACCCATAGGCGGTTATAAGCATTATAACCCAATAGTGGAAAACATGATATGAAATGATGATGGAAAATATGATGATGGAAAACATGATTTGGAATCAGTACAGAGGATAAATATGAATTAGACACCCTGCTAGTAGGGAGATGCTCATCCGAATTGGCAAATAGGGAAATTCTTTCATTGTTTCATTACTCTATTTGGGATATGATTTGTCTTAGGTCAGGACTATTGCTAAAGCTGGTTCCAATGAGATATCATTACTACATTTGCCATGTAGCACATGATAGTAGGCATCATGAGGACTTGGCTGAAATATGCATAAGGACTAAATCTCGATCCAATACTCAATGGAAAATAAAACACCAATGATAAAAACCATGATGACAATGTTTATGTATGAATATGGATTGATTCAAGAATAATGTGCAAAGAATAACCCAATGAACTCATGTAGATTGAATCGAGGCAATAATATTGAAATCAAATAACTAGGCACACAAATAAACAAAACAAGGAGAAACAACAAACAAACAATGGTGAGTCAAAACATTAGTGCAAACAACATGAAACAAACAAGATGCTGCACATTATCCATAGAAAATAACAAACAGCTTAACAATCAAATAGGATGGGGGAATAGAAGAAAAGGAAGGGGGTGGCTGTGCTATCTCCAGATGCACTAGGCCAGTGGACAATGCCTACATAGTAATATGGACATAATATACAATAAAACTTCAAGCCAAATGTAATTTTCCTAGAAAATATGATAGAATAAAATGATGTGAAATAAAACATGATGAATGTTATAGAAGAATATGAACGAGTTCATAAAACAGTGAGAGGATGGGATAAAAGGCCAAAAAGGATGGGGAAATTAAGTGATAAGTGATTTCTTGTGACTTAGTGAGCGTTCCTAGAATCCTCAAGGTAAAGAAGTGATCACTGTTTTTGGTTTTTTATAGATTGATGTTACTATTGTTTTTTTATAGGCAAAATTACAAAAGGTAAACACATTAAGTTAGACCTTGGTTAGATAAAAATTTGAGAAAAATTGCAATGCAAATTTTAATCAAGGAGTTTAAATGCTACTGAAACCAAGAAATCATGAAAAAGATTGATAGAAAGAATCAAAATACAAGCTTTAAACCCATTTCCCCTTAAAAATTGACTGATGATGGTCACATAGGATCGATCTCAGTTGGGAAAAACTATGTTTGGTTTATGCCAAACTGACATCAATTATGCCTAACTAGTACTAATCTCTGTGTAGATCTGAGTTAGAAAAAAATCCCAAATACGTCAAAATCAAAGATAAATTTGCAATTTTAATGATATTCAGGCATTCTTTTGATAGTTTATGAATTTCATATTCATCTCCTTTCTATGTAGGGTGCTCATGGTCCCATTGAGCATGCCATTTGTGATCAAAGAATCCAGAATGGGTGGTTAGATCATGTGGTAGCTTCACAGTGAAATCAAATCAAAATGAAAACAAACACACTGACATGCATAACACTATCTTTCCTAAATTAAAGGTAGGAGCATAGTGAATAATTTTTTTTAACAAAACACAACTAAAATACATGAAAACATACCTTTCTTACCTTCCTTAAATGCTCCATGAGATTTATTTATTTGGCTTGCTCGGCTTATGCTCAAGAGATCTTTTGCAAATGGAGTTGTGTGGATCCTTATCCCCTTGGAACCATGGCTTTGGCTCATGCTTGCTTAATTTAGCTTCATGTATTGGCTTATAAATTTGGAATTATAACTCTATTGTCATGCAATCTTGTTGTAAAACCTGCATCATAGCATTACTCTATCCAAGCTCTCCAAATGAAGAGGTTTAGACTTGTATTTATAAGTTTAGCAACTAACCCCAACCCTAGGGTGTATTTGGAGCTTATAATGGGTTAAAAATTAATATTTTTGAGTTAACTAACCCTAGTGGAGTCAAAAGGTGTCAAATTGTCATGATTAGCAATGAATAGGCATGGGTGGGATATTTTGGATTTTGAACAACTCACAAAAGGTAATTATGAATACCTTTGATATTCTTTGATTTTTAAATTTATTTTTTGATAATTCATTTAATTTCTCATGGATAATTCAATTTAGTAATTTTATTTGTGTTATCATGGTAATTAATTCTACTTAGGCTTTTTGACATTTTGAAGATTTTTGAATTAATTGATGTGTTCATTTGATCCCATTTAATTGTTCTAAGGCCAATATTGCATGTTATAAATCCAAATTTGATAATTTTATATATTATTAGGTTTTATTGTAAAATTTTGGTGAGAACCATTCTAAATTCTAGTATGAAGCCATTGGTGACCACTTTTAGATGTCTACATAAATAGCCAACTTAAAACTACAAAAAAAACTCTAAAATCTAGTCATGAACAACTTGATCAACACCTAAAAGAAAACTTTCCATGATCAATTATACTTTAAGAATATATTTTTACATATATATACCAATCTAAAATATAAAATTCACAATGTCTAATGTTCAATATTGGTCTTGCAGACAAATCTTTTGACCTCAATACATAAGGTCAATCTAGAACCAAACAAGCCAATTTGGATTCAACATTTCAATCACTTTCACTAAATATGAAACCTTATAAAAAGCATGGATGGGACATAAAATTACAAAAAAACAAAACCATGTTCATTATATACTTTAATTTAGGTCATAGAGCCTCAAACTTATTACTGTAACTTGCTTACCTAGAACTGCCTCTTTCCCTTAAAGCATAATCATGGTGGCAATCACCTTCAACACTTGTATGACCATTTATAGAGACTTCTTATATATATATATATATATATATATATATATATATATATATATATATATATATATATATATATATATATCATTATACCATTATCATATGGAAATATAATATGGTCAAATGGAAATATTTGTCTTGCAAATCAAACTCATAACGTTATATCTCATTGTCTCATCTGAACCAAACAGGTCAACCTATGAAAAAAAAATTCACTATAACCACTACCCTACAAAACTATTTAAAAACATTAAAATGTATTAAAATTATTTAAAAACATTTCCATGCACTTTTTTTATCTCTATTTCATGCTAACACATTGTTAATCATCTTCTCACTAATGCTTGGGTTTTTCATTGTTTCCATCATTAGGCTTGTTAGCGACTGGCTAATTTAAATGAATATTTTAGCATAATTTAGGGATACAATTTGTCCAAAAACCTTCATGGAAATTAAAAATGAGTCTTAAACTTCATCCTCCATCCATTTATATACTTTGACTTGGTAAAATCTAATTGCTACAACAAATCTATGAGAAATGTGCACTTTCTTATAGGGTTTACTCACACACCTAACAACTCAATCACACCTAAAGGTGCCTAGGATATTTTAATACAACCTTAAATATTTTTATAGTCATTTGAGACCATTATGATCTATTTTGAAAAAGATCTTTTTCATTGGGTCATTGTTAGGGTTTTAGAGAGGTTTAACATAGGTTTTGGTGTTAACGATTGTTCATAAAGGATTGCCCATTGAATCAAAAACCAATTACTATATTTATTATCTAGGACCCTTAAACATCTCTTCTTAATATATTAGGTTCCCATGTATAGGTTACACATGCCAATGAACACTTGAAAGTCTTTCTTGAGTTTGCATGCCTTCATAATGTGTACTTGAGAGACCTCAAAACCACTTTTCATGCCTTTTCTTACAAACCATGACCTAAAATTTATGAACATGATTTAAAAAACATATTTTACCTCTATCTATGCTCACATACTCACATTTTCCTTAGAAACTAATCCCGATACTCCATTAGGTTTACACACTCTCTCTCTACATTATAGTATTCATACCTTATTAGGCCTTGAACTATCCTTCATGCCTTCTTCCATGATCTCAATACATAAATTTCATGCTCAAAATATCACTCTCATACTTAAACAAAACCATACATATTTCATATGTCTTGACAACAACTCATGATGCCTTATTAGGCCAGGCAGGGTATAGAAATGGTCTAGTTGTAGACTTGATCTATAGGTCCTACCACTGTAGGATCACCCTGAGACTCTCATGAGTGATCCAATGTATCACATTCATGACCAATAAAAATTATACATACATTCATGCTTGTGTGCACTCATCTCACCAAGACATCATACTCATACCTTGAAAAAATTATAAAAGTATCTAAAATTATCTTACATGATCACATAATTCCAAACAACCTATCACAAACTTGTGCTTACTTACTTCACCAAAAGTCACTATGCACACCTTCTCATAGGGTCTAGACTATAATTCCTAAGACACCTTGTACTCAAAAAACTAGTACTCAAACATGATTTAATGCTCACTTGACCTAGACCTTGACATCAACCAATATAATAATCATTAGGTTTAATTAAAATTCTCTCTCAAAAAAGAGACATTAGGTTGCCTTCAAATTCTCTTATGTCATATTACTTCCTTGTCACATCAAGCACACAAGCTCATCCCTCAAAGACCACTCACCATCCATCTTCAAAAGATGCACCTTGGCATCAATGACATCAACTTTGACATTAATGAAAACACTTATAAACAAACTCCCCCTTTTTCATTGATGGTAAAACATTCTTCAATTTGATCACTCTCATCTCCCCCTATCTAGTCAATCTTTCATATTGAACTTTCTCCCCTTTTGACATTAATGATAAAGGGTCATACACACTGTAAATTATAGAACCACTCATTCTCCTTCTTTGGTAACAATACTAAAAACTTTTATATTATTTTCAATAAATACACTTAGAGATTATGAATAATCTTAATATCTCCCCCTTAAACCAAGTACCCACCATGCTTATTCTAATAAAATAGTGTCTCCATGAAGCCTAATAAAGTCACTCATTTTATAGGGATCTAAAACAACACAAACTTAGGATATTCCTAGATCTCCATGCTCTCACAAGACTAAATACCTTTCAAGATCTGATTAGGCTTGATTGGCACCTTAGGATTAACCTTTTCATCAACTACTTGATCAATAATATGATCTGATATCAGACATTCATAAATTAATTTCACATCTGAAGTGTGCTCTTTCATAGAAAATAGTCCACTTGTTCTTATAGATTGATCATGACTCATCTTTACTATCTTTGGTTTCCATACATTCATTTACCTTCTCTCGTTCACTCTAGGGGCTTCAAAAAAAAAAATTTGACTTGATGTCCTTCTAACTCTATTATGACATAATCTTTTAATGTGTCCCACATAATGAAAATTGTAGTAAACAAACTTATTCATACCTCTTGACTGATGCTTCCTTCCATAATCCCATGCTTATTAATTTTTAGAGGGTCTTCTATACTTTCTTGCTCTATGACTAATTTGATTTCATGAAATATAATAACTATTGAATGAAATAGCATACCTCATAGCATTAGGTTGTTTGATTAGTCTATTTATGTTTACTTTTTTATTTTCATTAGCGTTTTCCTTGACTTGAGTTGCCTCTTTTTCTTCTTCTTTGAAACCAAGACTTGTTTTATCATTTGCAAAATTTTGAATACGTAAGATGTTATATAGATCATCATTACTCTTTTCAAACTTCAAAAAGGTCTTCAACTTAATAGATGTTTGATCCAACTCAGATTTCAAAGATTCCATGTCAGTTCCATACATGATACATTCTTCCTATTTAGATTTTAAGCTAGCAGTGACTATATCCATCTGTGCTTCAATCTGATTAATGATCTCATCATAATCCTTGGATGTGTTACTTATTCTATCCTCAAACAAACCAATTTTCTCTTCATAGTCTTTAACTAATGATCTTAGTTTATGATTCTTCCTTCTTTAAAACTTTAAATCCTCTAAAGCACTCACCAATTTTGCCACTCAAGGTTCACTTCAGCCTCTTCTTTACCTAATTCTTCATCATCCATAAGGCCTTTCCCTTTTAATCAACCTTCATTATCTATTTATATATCCATGAATAAGGTTTTCATTATTTTCATGTTCATGTTCATTACTGTCATCACCACTCTCAGATGTGCTTGTGTCACTTACATCAGATGAGTTATTATCCTCTTTGGTAAAGAAACTCCTCTTATTCTTAAATGACCCTTTCTTACCTTCAAACTTCTTGAAATATTTATTGTTTTTGTCAAGATTATAAACCTTATTAGCATCTCCATAGTTTTCATGATGTTATTCATCATGCTTAGACTTATCTTTGTTAGGAAACTTAGATACAAAGTGACCAATCTTACCATAGTTGAAATATTTGACAGGCAGCTTACCCTTGTACTTACCAGATCCAAACCTCAACTTCTTAGAAAACATGGCTATTAGTTCATCATCAACAACATATAAACATACCTCATCCTTGACCTTCTTGGATTTTGACTTTTTCTCAGCTTTTAATGGTTCTTCCTTATTGGAAGGTCTTCCTTCATTTGTTCTCATCTCATAGGTAGTCAAGATGTAATGAAGCCCATCCATCTCTAACTTGTCCAAATATTGCATCTATTCTACTATAGATACCTTAGAATCAAACTTAAGAGTTATTGATATTAATATATTCTAAAAAACTATAGACTCTTTCACTTTTTCTCTTAATCCTATAATGACATTGACAACTTCATTAACCTTCAATAGGTAAGATACAATGGTTTCATCTTCAAACTTTCAAACTATATCCAGTGGGTCTGGAACTTGGACATCTTTACTTTGGTATCTCCTTCATAGAAAGTATTCAATTTTTCCCATATCACCTTGGATGACTCACAGTGCATCAAATTCAAAAACTCTACCTCTAATAGGCCACATAGAATGGCATTCATTGCCTTGGAATTGCTCTCACTTTCCTTCTTACCTACTACATTAGTTGGCGGTATAGGAGGTGGAGTGTATCTATTCAAAACTAACTACCATATGTCATGGCCCATTAACATTAAATATGTCCTAATTTTAATGTTCTAAAATTCATAATTAGTCCCATTCAAGAACATATATTTACTAGTATAGAAACCACCTTGAGCTTACTGACCAGGATCTCCTTTCGACTATTAAGCCTACTTCAAATGACCTGATCTAATACCAAATGTTTGAATCAAAATGACTGATGGGGGGGGGGGGTGGTTGAATTAGTGTTTTAAAATTTTATTTCAATTCCTTCTTAGTATTCATGAATCATCACATCAACATATAGATCAAGCAATGCATTAACAGTCACCCAAACAAGCATATAATAAGATTACACAAGCCACCACATCATATGTGTGGGAAACACTCAAGGGTAATAAAAACCATTGATCTATGAAATCAGAATATAGTACTACAAGTTAAAATATTATAATTTAGTGAATCACCAACTCCACATGAAGCACCAACCCTAACTAGCTAAGCACCAACCCAGCTAGGCTTTAGAAAACACCAACTTGTAAGTAGACACCAACCCCCTAGATGACTTAGCACCAAATCAGCCACCTAATATCTTTGGTCACATTCAAAACACTTTTTCCTCATATAATAGATAATGATCACCTTCTTCAATTCTTCTCTCTCTTTAATCCCTCTCAAAGTATCTTCTAGGCCTCTTCACTCAATTAGGTCTCTTTAAGACAAATTAGGTCATATGACCTTGATCCTCATATAAAGACACACTTTTATATCTTCATTATATATCCTATACAATCCTTTTATGGTATATAATGCCTCCTTCTACTCACAATATGCTATCTCATTTGCATACCCTCATATACTCAAAGATGCCTAAAACTACCTTGTATTTACGCAAACCTCTTGCTCATATCCATTTTGGTTGGACATACATACTTGAACACTTGGATCACCCTTTAAATATGTCTAATAAAATGCTTCATACATAAATATATCATTAAAATAGGTCTTCCAAAACTTGAAATACCAAAACCTCTTTTAGACCTTAGGGAGACCTAATTCAATTAGGCCTTCATTAGCACACGTTACCCTTTGATCTCCTTGGAAAAATTTAAAACTCTAAACATGGTATTAAAAATTCATATTCCACTCGAATATACCCCTAATAATTTTATATTATTTCCATGACACTTTTTAACTCCAACCACCACTTGAAGCACACCATTAGTACTATTCACAATTAGACATGTGAACCTATAGAAAGTCTATCAAACAAAAATTAAGCATGTACACAATATAGTTACATAACCATGATAATAAATCATATTAATAAAACTTACATGACCTTAAAAACATCACCATGTGATTTAGTCTTCACAACTTAGGGTAAAAGGACTCAAACACTTCTTTACAAATAGCCCACTCAGAACTGCCAAAAAACTCCAAATACCAGTCATGAACAACTTGATATTAACACCTAAAATAAAACTTAAAATGATCAATGATAATTTTAAAATATCATTTAGAATATATATACCACTCTCAAATACAATAATTTCAAGGTCTAATTTCAAATATTGGTCTTGCAGACTAATCTTTTGACCTTAGTACACATAATCAATCCTGAACCGGACAAGCCAATTTGGCTTCAACATTTAAATCATATTCAATGATTATCAAACCTTATAAAAATCATGGATATTACATACAAGTCCCAAAATAAACACCATGTTCATTATATATTTCAGCTCAAGGCATAGATCTTTAAACATATTACTGCAACTTGCTTACCCAGAACTGCCAGTTTACCTTAAAGCACAATCATGTTGACAATGATCTTCAAAAATTGTATGACCATTTACAGAGACTTATGATGCATGTATATTATCCTATGAGATAATTATCCCATGCTTATATAGAAATATAATATGGTAAAATGGAACTATTGGTCTTGTAGACCAATCTCATAACCTTATATCTCACTATCTCATCTGAACCAGACAGGTTAACTTGTGAACACATTTTTCACTATAACCACTAACCTCCAAAAATTATGATAAATATGAGATGTCGTAAAAGTCCTAAAAAACATATCTATTAACTATTTTTCATCACTATTTCATGATAACACATTCCTAATCATCTTCTCACTGTTGCCTGGGTTTCTTACTATTTCCATCATTAGGCTTGTTAGCGATTGGCTAACTTGAATGACCAGTTTAGAATACTTGAGAGATATAATATATCTATAAACCTTCATATACATGAAACATGAGTCTCAAAATTCATCCTCCATCCATTTTCATACTTTGACTTGGTCAACTTTGATTGCTAAAATAAATCTTTAAGAAATGTGTACTTTCATATAGGGTCTACTCACACACTTGACAACTCAATCATAATTGGAGGTGATTGAGAGAGTTTAATATAACATACAATACATTTTATATTAATTTTAGACCATTCTGATCTATTTTGAACAAGATCTTTCTCATCAGGGCATTGTTAGGGTTTTAGAGAGGTTTAACACAGGTTTTGTTGTTATCAAATGTTCATAAAGGATTGATCCTTAAATACAAAACCAATTACTTTAGTTATTATATAGGAACCTTACCCATATATCCTTAAAATTTTAGGTTCCCATTCATAGGTTACACATGTTAATGAACACTTGAAAGTCCTTCTTGAGTTTGCATGCCTTCATTATGTGTACTCAAGAGACCTCAAAACCACTTTTCATGCCTTTTCTTGAAAACTAAGACCTCAAAATTTGTAAAAATTATTAAAAAAACATATCATACCTCTTTCCATGCTCAAATACTCACATTTTCCTTATAAATTTATCTTGATACCCCATTAGGCTTATACTCTCTCTCTACACCATAGTCTTTATACCTTACTAGGCCTTGAACTATCCTCAATGCCTTATTCCATGATTTCAACACCTAAATTTCAAGATAAACATCTCAATATCATTCCATATAACATCTCTCATTCTTAAACATAGCCATACATCCCTCATATATGTCTTGACAATAGCTCAAGATGTCTTATTAGGCCAGGTAGGGTCTAGAAATGGTCTAGGTGCAAACTTGATCTGTAGGTCTTACTCTTGTAGGCTCACCATGAGACTATCATGAGTGATCCAATGCCTCACATTCATGATAAAAAAATCCTTCTACATATATTCATTCTTATGTGCATTCATCTCACCAAGCCATCATACTCACACATTCTCACAAGATCTCTTCATGCTATGACTAGTACCATGACTAGGCTTCTCAAGCACTTAAAACTTGAAAAATGACCTTGAAACACTTTTAAAAGTATCTACACTTCTCTTTCATGATCACATAATTCCAAAAAACCTATCACTATCTTGTGGTTACTTACTTCACCAAACTTCACTATGCACACCTTCTTATAGGGTCTAAACTAGACATCTCAAGACACCTTGTACTCAAGAACTAGTACTCAAACATCATTTAATGTTCACTTGAACTGAACCTTAAAATCAACCAACATAAGAATCATTAGGTTTCCTTAAAATTATCTCTCAGTAGAGAGACATTATGTTACCTTCAAATTCTCTTTTGTCACATGACTTCCTTATCACATTAAGCACACAAGCTCATCCCTCAAAGACCACTCACCATGCATATTCACTAGATGTACCTTGACATCAATGACATTAACCTTGACATCAATGAAAACACTTCTCAATAGCATAAACATATTTTAAATGGGTTCTTAAAGAGAGAATGAATCTGGGTTCAAACCAAAGAGCCTGAAGTATGGCTAAAATAACGTGTCATTCAATTATGTCACAAGCCTTATCAAAGTCAATTTTGATAAACAAGGTTTTCTATTGGGAGGTGTGATCCCATTTCATGCCTTCCTAGATAACCATGCTATTATCCAAGATGTAATGTCCTTAGATAAAACTAGTTTGTTCAGATTGAGTGATAAAGGGAATCAAATATCTAATCCTGAGGGCTAGGGATTTAGTAATAATAATGTAATAAACATTCATAAGATTAATAAGGTGACAATTAGAAATGACTTTAGGATCCCCATACTTTGGAATGAACTTTATGTTACCTTTGTTGATAATCTGGCCCATATAAATTTGGAAGAGAGCTTCGAGATAAAATTTATGGAGATCATGGCCGACACATTCCTAGAGATATTGATATAATTCACAAGGAAACCCATCAACACCAGAGGCTTTATCCTAAGCCATAACAATTACTACATGGTGTAGTTATTCAATGGATAGGAATTGGTCACATATAATATTTTGAGTGGGAGATATTTTGCACGAGACCACATCTAGGCATGTTTACAAAGCCACCTTTTGAGATTCTGAGGAAGGTTGGGATTATAAAACTTGTCTATAATGCCTAAAAAATCTTGAAGAATGTTTGGGAGGTTAGTTAAATAATATCCAACATATTTGATAGGTTTTATTTTAGTGTAATAATTATGGGCCCTTAGCCAATTGAGAAATTATTTGGAAACTCGATCCCCAGTTTATGCCAATGAAGGCAAGCTTGCAATTGGGCCTCATGAGCTTGATGGAGGTCAACAAGTATTATTTGTTGTTTGAGAGTGGCCACCTAGTTTTGTACAGACTTATCAAGATGGGTCTACTCTCAAATTTGAGAAAGGTGATTTAATTCTCTCATAGTGGTACCATTAACACATTTTCTAAAGAAATCTATTTTTTTCCAAAAAAAATGAAGAATAGTGGCAGTGCAAGAAATGGTAGCCTCCCACTAGGATATACACCCAGACTCTCTAATTAAATAGAGGGAAAGATTTAAAAAACTCTTAAAGTGAGATAGAGTTTATGGATGTCTGAGATGAGAGGTATTCAGATAACATTGGTTATTAAACACTTTGGTAGGAGTAGTGGTCTATTTCACAATAAACTAGATCGGTTGGCGATCAAAGAGGACACGTGGAATAATAATCACTTGTCGATGAAATGTTTGGCCAATAGAGAAAATATTTTAGTATAAGAGGAGGGATTGATTTAGTATTTTAAATACTCAATCAAATCCTTGGAAATAATTAGACCAAGCAAACCAAGTTTTAGGGGAAGAGTTCCTACGATGATGGTTTGGTTCAAATAGAACAAATTTATTATGTAGATAAAACCATGCTTCTCTCTCACTAACACACCACCACATCAAAAGGACCCCTTATTTGTCCTCTAAAGTTTCAATCATGTTAAAATCCCCATATAAAATCTAGTGGGCCATGGAGAAGGAATCTTCTAGCCATATCCATAGAGTTGTGTTTTTAACAACATCATTAGAAGCATAAAATTGATGATATTGAAGATGTGTCCATCAAAATTAAAAACCATCTAAATAGAATGATTAGATGGGTCCGCTCCCCAATCAATCACATAAGTTCATAGAGTGTAATAATAAATATGATTAAGTCACCACACGCCACCTCATGTCTAGACATGTGACAAGTAGCATTGGGCCAGATGAGTATGATGCCATCTACAGTGCAAAACTAGTAATTTTAATTTCCTGCAGGCATAAGATATGCATATATGAAAACTTCTGATAGTTTTCCTATTATAAAAAACTTGTGTGATGGGTTTGTCAATACCATGTACATTCCATGAGAACACATTCATTGAAAGCCATCAAGGTTCATGGTTTCACCTTTCGGGCCCTCTAATACTGTAAATCAGTTGTTGTTAAAAAAAGGCATGTTTACTTGTGAAAAAAATCCCCAAAATTAATAGGCTGCCTTTCAAGATAAACAAACTCATTGTCCTCACTGCCAGGTGAGGGAATCCTTGATTAGTAATTCATTTACTTGTATGTAGAAGGAGGGATTTCTTGTGAGTTTATAGCTAGAATGATAGTCGAGGGTGCATATGAATCTTACATATGATATAAAGATAACCCAATGGGTATAGGTTATGGTGTTTTTAGATTGACATTAACAGTCTGAAGAGCACTTACCATGATGAGATGAGGTTTTGGCATATGTTCATGATTAAGAAGGGTTTGGGTTGAGGTTGACAAAGTGGCATTAGCCATAACCATGAGCTTGATATTTCTTACAAGGGCTTTCACATTTTGATCATTCTAATTATTTATGATCCTCACCACTTGTTATATATCATTTTACCTTGCATGTGGGTGGGAGGGAACTATTTTCACTCTGGGTGGTGGGTTTGAGTTAACCATTAGAGGGAAATATTTAATCATGTGGTATAAGTCCTAGTAATAGAAGTGGGTATTGGGAAGGTTAATTTATATAATCCTCCTAGTGAAATGTTGGATGCCTATCTGGATATCAATAGTCTCTTAAAGGTCTTGAGAGAGGTCCACTTCCATGTAAACTTGATGTTGAGGATAGGTGGTAAATAATTAGTTTATCTCAAAATAGATAAACTATCCTAGGGGTTTGACTATTTGTTTTAGGAAGGGATATAAAGGCATAGGTAAACCAAGGAATTCTATCTAGATAGGGACTTTGAGCTTGGTTTTATCCAAAATGAAAAAGTCCCTGGTCCAAAGTGAGAAGGAAAACAAAGAGTTTCACACATAAACTAGGACATGTTTGTGGATGGAAACACGATATTTTGGGATCTCAAACCTAAAGAGGAAAAACCCCTTGCTCAGGTTTTGAATTCATACCAACTTCACTCTATGAGGTGACCGATTGGTTTGAAACTGGCTTCAAATCATAGATTTAGTCCAGACTCAATCCAAAAAATAACCAATAAGGGTGTGGGTTTCCAACCATTGTCAAGTAATATCAAAAATAGATAAATCAAACAAAACATTAGGATGAGAATCCTAAGAAATGGGTACATTACCTTGTGGTGTAATTTATGAACAAACTTGCATGGTCACTTTGGTGCCATAATTACTTTCTCCTAGTTAAACTGCATCAAATGACACAATCACCTAAAGAGATCTCATTAAATTAAAGAGAGCCCATTTAATTATAGATATCTAATTAAATAAGGAAAAAACCACCCATGGGTAGGGAGATGCCTCTAACAAGACCTCTGCTAGTATAGTCTTTAACAAGTAACTTTAGATGCTTAAATATGGATTTATATGTTAAAATATTCTTGTAAACTTAAAAAATATATCTCGGGGCTCTACCCTTTAGTTTGACCTTCCTTGCAACCAAAAAGATTGCATTCAACACCTCACTAAGTATAACTAGTTACGATTTAGTCTAACCCTAATTATTATAAATATCTAGATCACCTGTAACCATAAAATGCCTAAAATTTGATATACATTTGTCACAATCAATTATAGAACCTCAAAAACTTCCATCCATCCTAGACAGTTGCATTAAGGGAAGGATAACAATGTTGACACTAATATCCCTAATCTAATGTAAGTGTCCTTACCTTATAAGCACCCAAATTTGCATGTATTTCAAAGTGTATTGATCACCCTAATAATGCCATTAACCCTTTTGTGAGGATCATTTCAAAAGATATCGAATAAATACAAGTCAAAGCCAATTTATTTAGACATCTATAAATTATCAAGTAATCACCTACTAAAGTTCAATAAATCAATTGCACAACCAAACTATTCTACCCTATTCATCCCTATATTCATATCAAGTATAAGATCAATCATACTACATGTTTTAAGTGCTTAAAAGACAACCCATAAGCTAAATTTGTCAAGTTACAAGTTAGATCACTACATGCATTATCATATAATATATTTCACCCTTGTGCACAAACATTCCCCCATATAGGGGAGGACTACATTGTTAGGGTGTGGAGCTAAAAGCTTCACCTTGTTGCAAACAGAGGAGGAGGTTTCAGGAAGGTTGCTGAGTGTTACAGACGCCAGCGTCGATCAGGCCAACCGACATCTGCAGGATCAGATAAAAAGGCAACTGACGTCAGTCAGAAGTCGGCTGGCGTCGGCACCACCCAGGCAGACAGGGACCGACGTTGGTCACTTGTGCAGTTCGAGCTGCGTGTGTTACGGGCAGTTAGCTAACGAACCAAGTGTTTGCATGTCAAGAGCCAAATTTAGACTAGAAGTTGCGGATCTAATTATTGTAATTAGGTGTCTAATTATTGTTTGCATGAGATCTATTTAAGAGACTCATTGGTTGTATTGTAAAGTTGTGCTAGAGAGTAAGAGAGCAAAAATAAGCTCCTTCAGAGAGAAGAGAGCATGGTGTGTTCCTTCTAGTGCCATAGTACCAAGTGTGGGTGCTGGATTAGAGAATGTCATGTCCCCTTTTCAGTTGACATGTTTTGAGTTCATGGTTAGCCTATTACGTGACCCTTGTAGGCTGATAGGATGGTTAGAGGGTCTTGAGGGAGATTGGAGTGGCTTCGTTTAGCAGAGTTTTTCCAGTTGGCTTTCGTTTGGGCTCGATTGGACATGTATTGAGAGAGATATTAATATTTGATTGATTTAATCAAATATTAATTATTTAACCTAATTTTAATTAGAAACCCTAATTCTAATTTAAGAAACCCTAATTAGGGCAAGCATATCTTTTGAGGGTATAAGGGTTTCTCATGGAGACAATTATTGATTAGCCATTGATTATTGATTTTTGAAGAATTTCTTCTGTGAAGACTAAGCCTAGGGTTCCAAGATTCCATTTGCATTGGAGAGCGTTCCCTCTTCATGTGTGTGCAATTAAGAGGCTGTGGAATATCAGCTGATCTATTGCCAAATTGAGAGATAGCTTCATCCAGAAGTTATCACAGAATTTACAGGGTTGAGAGATAACTTCACACAGAAGTTATTACAGATATTCCAGTCTGTACAGGTTCGTACAGATCCACGCAGACACCGACCTTGGCAGACAAAGATCCTCAGTGACCAACATCGGCCGATTGGAGACCGACGTCGATAGATAAGGACCTATAGTGACCAACATCGGTAGTATATCGACTGACGCTGGCGACTGTGTGTTCGACACAGCAAGCCGAGACAAAATTTCCAAATTCAAACCCAATTTCCAGATTTGCAAAGCCAGGGTTTTCAAGATTATATTTCATATTTTATATGCATAAGAGAGGACTGTAATTGTAATAGTTTAGAAGGACAAGTGATAAGATCTGTGATTTGCTATTGAGAGACTATATTATTGTTATCATTCTGAATTTATTCAACAAAAATTATATCTTTGTTCAGAGTTTTTATGTTGCTATATTTCCTATTTGGTGGGGATATTACAGTGGTATCAGAGCTAAATCTTGCCAGCCTCAGGGTCTATAGATCTTATGCAGCCACAAGAGTTGGGACCACACAGGTATAACACATGTAGTAGAGCCTTGCTTGAAGGTACCCAGTTGTTAGAACAACAGTGGATTATCATGAGTGACAGACGTGAGGGCAGCCCACCTAGGGGCCATAGGTATGACGCTAATCAGGACACCAGAGAATTTCACCGTGCTATGATGACAAGCCAACAACAGATGAATCAGACACTATAGGCACTTATGACTATGATAAGGGAGATGAATGCAACTGATGGATAGAATGGGGACCAAAGAGATGACAGGAGTGCTACAGTTAATCAGAGACTATAGCAGACTCACTCCAGAATAGCTGATAGACCTACACGTCCTACATTTGTTCAAGAAGAACCAGAGGTGCCAGTAGAGGAGGAGGCAGGGAATTACCCATTTGCAGATGTTTACATGGCTGCAAATGATGAGTGGGACTTATTACCTCCCCATGTTCAAGAGAGGACGTCCTTTGACCGTTTTGTTAATCTGAGGAGAGAGCACTACAGATTGGTTAGATAGGACAAGAGGCCTAGAGTTCAATTCAGTGCGCTGAAGAAGGCTATGGGTAAGCTTTCTTTGACTACTTTTGATGGCAGCGGCAAGATGACAGCTTAAGCTTGGGTTCATAAGCTTGACACCTTTTTGGCATTGAGACCAATGTCAGAGATAGAGGCCATCAAATACGCCACTTTGCACTTAGATGGAGTAGCACATGATTGGTGGTACCATGGTATGGTAACACTTCAGCATAATCAGGTAACAGAGTACCAGGACTTTGTGGATAGATTAGTTGAGCGGTTTGACAGGAAAGATCTTGAGGTTTACTTTTGAGATCTGGCATAGTTGAGACAAACAGGTAACTTGGAATCCTTCATTAGTGAGTTTCAGAGATTGGCAGTCATGGTGCCCAATATTTTAGAGCGTAGATTGGTAGTTCTCTTCATAGAGGGATTGACAGAGCCATTGAGAGGTTAGATCAAAGCTTTTGATCCTCCTTCATTACAGGTAGCTATGAAGAAGGCACGTAGTATGGATATGGTGGCGCCATCCCATAAATTTAACTCCAAGGGTACTTCTTCATCTAGAGACCATAATTGCTCCAATGCAGATACAAAGAGACTGGATTTTAACATTGATAAATCAGGTGTAAAGAATGATTCAAAGGCCAATCCAGCAGCACCACATTTGGATCACGAGGTGCTTAATGATATACGTAGGAAGAAGCTTTGCTTCTACTGCAAAGGTCCATATGATATCCATCATGATTGCCCTTTGAGGCCTAAGGGCAAGGCAACTCGTGTGATGTGGGCATATTATGAGGATTCGGATTCAGAGGATTCCAAACAGTAGAATAGTTCTGAGGGGGCAGAGGCAGAGGCTTCGGGGCCTAAGGTAGAGGTAGAGTTAGAGCTTCACGTACAGGAGGCACACCTATCCAGCATTCAATCAGATGAGTCATTCAGAATCCGTGGAGTTTTGGCAGGGCAGAAGGTTATCACCCTTCTTGATACAAGAGCCACACATAATTTCATAGATGCTAGATTTGTGGAGAAGCGTGGACTCATTACCGAAGATTTTGACGGCATCAGAGTTAAGGTAGCCGATGGTCACACTCTTAGGTGTGAGCGTATGATTAGAGACCTCCCATTGCGCTTGAACAACTATGAGTTCAAGGCTGATTATTATGTGGTAGACATGGGGGACATAGACTTAGTCTTGGGTATGAAGTGGCTTCATTCATTTGAGGAAGTTACTCTTCATCTCAAGGACATGGAGGTTCTCTTTGATGTTGATGGGAAGACACATATTCTTAAGGCCATACGGGGCAACAGCTTCAGATATATGTTTTTTCATCGGATGGAGGTACCTATACCACATGACATGATAGAGGGCGATGACGAGTGCACATTGGCACCAACATAGGAGAGGTATGAGGACGAGCTTGGTCTTGAGGTGAGTTCAGTTCAGGAGTTGTCACATGTGGTGGGGACTCAACTTTTTGTTACAGTCGGATCACAGGTTGATGATGATATGACTATTTCTAGCCTTCACAATCCAGTTTTAGATATTATTCAGGTAAGGCATTTGCTTGCTGATTTTCAATTATGGATTGGATGTTGGGGTGCTTATCTTAGTACTAGAGATGATGTGATGCCATTACATGAGAGTTGGGATGGACATGGCGTGGGGTTCGTGTTAATTGACAGTGGTGGAGATCATAACTACATTTGGGATCCAGGGGGGGTTGATTGATTTGTCATTCAACGATTGCTTGAGGGCAAGCAATTCCAGGAGGGGTGAATCGTCATGTCCCCTTTTCAGTTGACATGTTCTGAGTTCATGGTTAGCCTATTACGCGACCCTCATAGGCTGATAGGATGGTTAGAGGGTCTTGAGGGAGATTGGAGTGGCTTCGTTTAGCAGAGTTTTTCCAGTTGGCTTTCGTTTGGGCTCGATTGGACATGTATTGAGAGAGATATTAATATTTGATTGATTTAATCAAATATTAATTATTTAGCCTAATTTTAATTAAAAACCCTAATTCTAATTTAAGAAACCCTAATTAGGGCAAGCATATCTTTTGAGGGTATAAGGGTTTCTCATGGAGACCATTATTGATTAGCCATTGATTGTTGATTATTGATTTTTGAAGAATTTCTTCTGTGAAGACTGAGCCTAGGGTTCCAGGATTCCATTTGCATTGGAGAACGTTCCCTCTTCATGTGTGTGCAATTAAGAGGCTGTGGAATATCAGCTGATCTATTGCCAAATTGAGAGATAGCTTCATCCAGAAGTTATCACAGAATTTATAGGGTTGAGAGATAACTTCACACAGAAGTTATTACAGATATTCCAGTCTGTACAAGTTCGTACAGATCCACGCAGACACTGACCTCAGCAGACAGAGATCCTCAATGACCGACATCGGCCGACTGGAGACCGACGTCGGTAGATAAGACCTCAGCAGACAGAGATCCTCAATGACCGACATCGGCCGACTGGAGACCGACGTCGGTAGATAAGGACCTATAGTGACTGACATCGGCAGTATATCGACCGACGCCGGCGACTGTGTGTTTGACACAGCAGGCCGAGACAGAATTTCCAGATTCAAACCCAATTTCTAGATTTGCAAAGCCAGGGTTTTCAAGATTGTATTTCATATTTTATATGCATAAGAGAGGACTGTAATTGTAATAGTTTAGAAGGACAAGTGATAAGATCTGTGATTTGCTATTGAGAGACTATATTATTGTTATCATTCTAAATTTATTCAACAGAAATTATATCTTTGTTCAGAGTTTTTGTGTTGCTATATTTCCTGTTTGGTGGGGATATTACAGAGAATTAGCAGGGTTCTTCATGTATGTATGATCTTGGTCATCAGGTGAGCATGGCTACTTTAGGAGATCTGCATGGGTAAGTAAGATCATTGATCTACAAGTATATGTGTGTGCAAGGTCAAGGTTCACAGGTGTGCAGAACCAGATTGATTTGTAGGTGTGCAAGATTAAATAGGACAGCAACACAACAGGGAGCAGAATCAGGCAAGATCTACTTGGAGTACAGTGTGTACTCAAAAAGAGAGCAAAGAGGAAGGCAAGGAAGATCCTTCCATAAGTAAGATCAGATTGAGTTCCAGGTTGTTGCAGGTTCAGGGGAGATCTACTTGAAGTATGATTGTGTACTTGTGGAGTGCGTGGAGCACTTGTGGAGTGCGTGGAGTACTTGTGGAGTGCGTGGAACACAAGTATACTGGTAGTAGTGGATACTGGTTGGTTGGAGGTGAATGCCAACTCTGTGTTTGAGTTGTGTGTTGGGACCTAAGAGAGAGAGCTTTGAGGGAAGATTTATTGTTTATGCCCTAGAGGTGTGTAAGGAAGAAGAACCGTGGCAGCCTTCTTTGTTGTATTTCCTTCTAAAAGAGTTTTAATACAAGTTGTGTATTGTCTCTCATATCATTTGTTATTTTTGAATTCTAGTTACTTGTGTATTCTGGTTAATTTCCGCATGTTAAGTTGCTTGGTAATCAATTGTGTGCTTTCGTTATTTATCCCAACACGGGAGGACTACATAAGTCTGAGACCCTCTTTGGATAATTGACTATGTAGGCAACACTCATTGATAGAGGGGTATTTAGGGTTAGCTTGACATTATGATCCCACTAACCCATTTTTTGGAAAGGTAATATAACCTAAGGTGGAGACCTAGGGTTTGAGATACAAATAATCATCAACAACATGTGCATGAGATTTAGATGTATTAGATGTATTAGATGATAATTGACTATGTAGGCATCACATGAGATTACACACCTATACATATCATATATGTCTACATATCATTTCATAAGATGGGTATTCTTTCCTTTTATGTGATGGTGCAGTCAAAATACTATTTGGTATTGTATTCTCAATATTTAGTATTTTCATAATTCAACATTGGAATTGAATATCATAAACTAAATTATTTAATTGGCCTACTTTTACAAATAGGTTGTCTCACTCTTGAATAACATATTCTCTCTAACCCTTAATAATTAACTAAAAGTTCCAAAAAAGGGTTGAACATTTTCTAAACCCGACCTCTGAGTCTTCCATGCAAATCTTAACTTTCTATAGGGTTTTTATTCTTCTAGGGTTTAAACTTCTTGTGATTTAATTTCATATCTAAAACTTTACCCTAGGGTTTCACCCTCATCTTATTGCTAAGGTTTCATTTTCTTACACTTGTAATTTCTTCTTCATTTATTGGTGCATTTAGTCTTCTTAACAAATCCATTTTAAAACTCATCGGAGGATTATTATACTTAGGTTGGTATACTCAAAAACCCCTTTTTGTGTACCCAAATTCTATAGGTTTTTTTTTAATTTACTATTTTTATTGTACCCAAATTTTGTAGGTTTTTTTTTAACTTACTATTTTTATTAAATCTTGATACACAATGTGCAAGGAATACCTATATTCCCTATTTTTGGGGGTTTTGCATATTGTATATTTTTAGTTCAAAACCTTTCTCATTTTTCCAAAAAAATTGTCCAATCTCCTGAAATTTCTAAATTCTTATTGTGCAAAATCTTACTAAGTTTTCCTTGAGGGTTTCAAATCCAAATCTGATTTTTGTATGGGAATAGTATAAGTGATGTTTTTTCTCCTTTTTTCCCTAGCATTCATACTTTTTATTTTAGGTGTGTTTGAAAAAATTAAATGGGTAAATACGAACTTCTTCCTCTTCCTAACCTTAAGGAGGGTTATAGCTCCCATCCATCTAACTAGGTCCAAGCTATAAATTTTCCAAGGGGTAAGGTGGCCCATCCTATAGTTTCAAATGAAGGTAATCTATATATCATTCCTAAAACCCCTCCACCTCTCATACCCCCTCTATATGGTGTGTGTATGCATATTTAATCTGAATCACTTAGGGTTTGTGTTTGTGAAACCCTCAAGTATCAAATCATCACTATGGACAAGTTAATATAAGATTTATAAAATCAGATTACATACATTCAAAATCCAAAATATGGTCATATTAATCATGTTTTCATCTTTATCTAGCAATGGTGTGCCCAACAATGTTTCATATTAGAATAAGAAGCTAAAACATAATACATATAAAACAAGTGATTTAAAAAAGTGAGCAAAAGGCCAATATGATTCCAAGTGTTATTATAATACAAATGATTTGAAACAAAGTGATTCAACTACATCATCTACATCTTATAAGGAGATCAAAACACTACTGTGCATATCATATAATACATGGGCATCATACATATTTTTATTTTGTATTAAAGAAAAAATATAAAGTCACAAAGATAGTGGCGATCATATCATCAATACATCAACCAAGAAATCCACTCACATTATCAATATATATTCTAAAGTAGAAGTTAGCAAAGAATAAAAATAGACACCAAAGGATAATTCAGAGCACAAACAGTTGCAAATGAACAAATTAGAGCAAGAAAATATTCAAAAGGCAAAGATAGAAAAAACAATATTACACAAATATCAAAATGAAAATGAAAAATTACAAAAGCAATGTATTGCAAAGGTGATGTTATTAAAAGAGTAAGAACAAAAGTTACAAAATCAAACTCAAGATAAGAAAATGAACATTCTAAAAAGAGGTTTCGAACAAAGGAATTTTTAAAACAAGTTAAGGGCAATACTAAAAAATATATACTTTCATCCAAATAACAAAGTCAATGCACAAATTACATATTTTCCTAGTGTTCAAGAAAAGATACATGTCACTTATTTAGCCCATAATGAGATTCAAAATTTTGACAATGATGAACATACTCGAGATAAACACAATTTCAATAAGGAAACTCTAATCTATGGTGCAATAAATTTTTCATACACAAATGCTCAAAATGGTGTATCACAAGTTCAAGAACAACTTAAGAAGTTAGTCCTTTCATATGCTAATTATGGTTATGCATAAGATGATTAGAATGACACAATTAATGAAGGATGAATATGGAAATATAATTAAGGGTTATGACACACACAATACATGGCATTCAAAGAGGCATCCCCTTGATGATTTCATTAGCTTCAAGTATAATTTTTTCTTTTTTCCATAGCTTATATGCTTATCAATTCAAAATTATTAAAAAAAATCCAAAAAAACAAATATTCAAGAAAATACAAAAACATTCAAATAATTAAAAAATATCAAAATCTTTTAGCATTTCACATGTTTTTTAAGCTTTTGCATATGTTTTTTACTTTATGTTAATAAATAACATATAATTTATATACACACATATGTTTCATGGGTACTTGAGTGTGATACAAGTATACATTAGACCTATGATATCCCAAGCAGGCATATGTTAGACCTTTCCTCTTCCAAAGTGATACACTATGTTGGGAGAATCTTAGGTCTATATGATCACAATTGACACATGTTATATTATTTTATGATCATTTTCCATTATCATACAGAGCTTATATATATTAGACATGCCTATACTCATGTTACTATTTTACATAGTGTATTTGATATGCTATTCTACATGACATTTTTCCAACAAATGTGTGTAGGGACTAATGTAACATCCTTATGCTAGTTGCTTATGTCTCATTACTTAATCTAATTACATTAGCTTACTTAAGTGTATTTCTTATTTACTTCTTTGTATTTCTTGTGAAACATTTGAACATGTTCCTTTACTTGTTGGCCACGTTGCCCTAAATGTTACTTGTTCATTTGGTGTGTAGACATTTGCACATGTCTTTCACTTGAGTGCGTGGAATTTGAACATGCCCCTTAGTTTTGGTCTTCTTAGACCCCTCTTTGTGTGACATTTGAGGACTCTTATGTGTGTGCTTGATTGTATGTTGAATTTGTTATCTTCTATACATTTACATTATTCTTATCATGCATATCAAGGCTTGTTATATATGCATACTACAAGATTCATTGATACATCTAATTCAACATGACACTGTTATATGCTTTTTTAATACATGATTCATACATATAAAGCATAGTTATCTTATCCTTTTATTATAAGGTGATTATCACTTTTTCAATAACCTCACCTCAAATGAGGGCGATATCAGGGGGGGACTGCCATGGAAGAAATGAATCCACATAAATTTAGTTGTCATAATGAGGATGATTCAATTTAGTCTACATAGTTTACATGACTTATATTACATTTGGGACATAATTTTACACATTGAGCACATAAACATTGTTTTCAAATTTGTGATACATATTATATACATGTTATAGAGCAAAGGTTACATTTTGATAGATACTTCACCTTGAGACATATTCAAGGTGTACTTTCACCAAATTATAGATACACTTTCAAAATTATACATACATTTATGCACTAACCTTACCAAGATAAAAATTTTGGGCTTTTATCTGCTACAAGAGTTGGCTCTCTTTTTTAGTGTGATAGAGATTTTGTGCCATCAATGGAATTGGCACTATGATTCTATTATTGTGGGTTGAGATGGTAACACCTTGGGGAATGATCACCCTCCAATTTTACCTCTTCACATATCCAAGGTTTAGTTGTGAACCTATCTCCAATGCTTTAGCTAGGAAGTATCTTTACCAAGATAGACTACTAAGGGGAAACATGGTTACATCGACACACATTGTACTCCTTCATTGCCCTATTTCTTTCACATATTTTCAAATTATTCAATTTTGGATTATAAGCACTAATTAAACATGTAACCTATTCTTGGTTGTAGGTCATTCACGTACAACAAATTTAAGTGGTCTCAAGAAAAGACAAGGTGTGTTGTACAAACCATAATACACTTTCTTCCTTTAACCTAGTAATTTCATCCTTATGCATTACTAGATTAAAGGGGGGAAATTTAGATGCTTAAATATATATTTATATGTTAAACTAGTGTTGTATACTTGCAAAATATATCTCAGGGATCTACCCTTCAATTTGACCTTCCTTATAGCCAAAAGGCTTGCACTCACCACTAGGCTAGGTATAATTACTTACTTCTTAGTCTAAACCTGATTATTTTGATTATCTAGATCCCTTGTAACTAAAAAACACCTAAAATATGATATACATTCATCAAAGTCAATTACTGAACCTCAACAACTTTCTTCCATCTTAGACAATTATGTTCAAAGCAAGATAACAACATCAATGTTATTGTCCCTAATCCATGCAATTGTCCTTACCTTACAACAATCAAATTTGAAAATATTTCAAAGTGTACATGTCGACCTAATAATGTCATTAACCCTTATGTGAGGATCATTTCAAAAGAGCCAGAATAAATTAAAGTCAAATACAATTCATTTAAACATTTAGTAATTATCAAGCAAGCACCTAATAAAGCTCATTAAAACAATTGCACAACTAAAATATTCTTCCTTATTCATCCCTATTTTCATATTAAACATATGAGAAAACATACTACAATTTTGAAACACTCAAAAGACAATCCATGAGCCATATTTGTCAAGTTACAAGCTAGATCACTACATGCACAGGGGATAACAACATGTATATTACACCCACATTCCCATACATAGGGGATGATTGCATATGTCTGAGGCCCTCCTTGGAGTAATGGATATGTAGGTAGTGCCCATTTATAGAGGGGTCTTTGGGGTCAGCTTGACATTGTGAGCTCACTAACCCATTTTTTGGTAAGGTAAACTAACCTAAGGTAGAGAGCTAGGGTTTGAGCTACAAACATTAATCAATAGCCTATGTGTGAGATATAGATATATAGAATGAAATTCAATAGTAACCTAAAAATAACTAAGTGGTTACATATTGATATAGTGAACATTCCATACAAGATAGTTGTGTCAAGATTCAAACAAAAGTGTCGATGCAAGTGTTCATAGGGCAACATAATTATCCAGTCAGCTAGAAAGAATATTTCCAAAATTTGATGACTGGTTCATGAACATCAAAAAACATATTTTCACACCTATACAACTTAGATATGTTTGTGCATAATTGCATAAGTTAGGTATTATTTCTTATTTATGATTTTGCAATCAAAGTATTATTTGGCATTGTACTTTTTATATTTAGTATTTTCATAATTCAACATTGAAATTGAATATCATAAACTAAATTATTTAATTGGTTTGCTTTTAGTAACAGGTTATTTCACTCTTGAATAGCATATTCCTCTTAACCTGTCACTCTTAAAAAGGGTCAAATAGTAACCAAACCCTTCAATAATAAGAACATAGAGAGAAGGAATGATAGGGCACCCCTATCTGATAGAGTAAAAAAAACCAAAAATATCAATGGTGATGCACGTAGAAGAATATTTAAAAAGGGTTCCTATAGAGAGAAAGAATTTGGGTCCAAACCAAAGATCCTGAAGCATGGATAAAATAAAGGGCCATTCAATTATGTCAATTTTGATAAACAATGATTTCTACTGGGAGGTATAAGCCCATTTCATGCCTTCCTAGATAACCATGATGTTATCCAAGATGTAATGTCCTTAGATAAACCTAATTTGTTCAGATTGAATGACAAGGGGAAGCAAATATCTAATCCTAAGGTCTAGGGCTTTAGTAATAATCATGTAAGAAACATTCATAAGAGTAATAGGACACCAATTAGAAATGACTTTAGGATCCCCAATATTGGGAATGAACTTGATGTTACCTTTATTAATAAGTTGGCCCAGATAACCTTGGAAGAGAGCCTTGAGATAAAATTTATGGAGATCAGGGCTGACAAATTCCTAGAGAGATTGATAAAATTTACAAAGAAACCCATAAACACTAGAGGCTTTGTCTTAAGCCATAACCATTACCACATGGTGTAGTTACTCAATGGATAGGACTTAGTCACATGAAATAATTTGAATGGGATATATTTTTCATGGGACCACATCTAGGCAAGTTTGCAAAGCCACCTTTTGAGATTCCGAGGAAGCTTGGGATTGGAAAACTTATCTATAATGCCTAAAAGATTGTCAAGGGTGTCTGGGAGGTTAGTTAAAAAATATCCAACATCTTTGATAGCTTTTATTTGAATGGAATAATTACAGGCCCTTAGCCCATTTAAAATTATTTGGAAACTCAATCCCTAATTTTAAGCCAATGAAGGCGAGCTTGTAATTGGGCCCCATGAGCCTAATGGATGTCTACAAGTTTTATTTATTGTTTGAGAGTGGCCACCTAGTTTTGTAAAGACATATCAAGATGGTTTGCTCTAAAACTTGATAAAGGCGAGTGAAATCTCTCAATGTGGTAGCATTAGCCCATTTTATAATGAAAGCTATTTTTTTCCAAAAAAATGAAGAATAGTGGTAGTCCATGAGATGGTAGCTTCTCACCAGGAAATCCACCTAGACTCTCTGATTGAACAAGGGGTAAGGTTCAAAACACTCTTAATGTGAGCAAGAGTTTTTGGATGTCTAAGATGAGATGTATTCAGATAGAATTGGTTATTAAACACTTTGGTAGGAGGAGTAGTCCATTTCATGGTAAACTAGATGGGTTGGTGATTAGAGAGAAGCCATCTAGAATAACACTCACCAGTCAATCAAATGTTTGGTCAATAGAGAAAATATTCTAGTAAAAGAGGAGGGATCAATTGAGTCTTTTCAAAACTCACTCATATCCTTGGCAAAAATTAGATTGGGTAAACCAAGTTGTAGGGGAGGAGTTCCTACGATGATGGTTCGGGTCAAACAAACCAAATTTGTTATGTAGATAAAACCAAACTTATCTCTCACTAGCACACCACCACATCAAAAGGACCCCTTATTTATCCTCTAAATATTTAATCATGTTAAAATCCCCACAAATGATCTAGTGGGCCATGGGGAGGGAATCTACTAGCCATCTCCACAAAGCCCCATTTTCAACATCATTGGAAGCATAAAAATTGATGATATCAAATATGTGTCCATCAAAATTAAAAATCATCCAAATAACATGATTAGATGGGTCCACTCCCTAATCAATCACATAAGTGCATAGAGTGGAGCAATCAAGGTGATTAGGTCACCATGCCTCACCTCATGTTTAGACATGTGATAAGTAACATTGGGCTAGATGAAGTTTGCTGCCATCTACAATGTAAAACTGGTAAATTTAATTTCTTGCAGGGACAAGATATGCATATATGAAAACTTATGACAGTTGTCTTATAATAAAAAAACTTGTGCACTAGTTTTGTTAATCCATGTACATTCCATGAGAACACATTCATTGGAAACTATCAAGGTTTTACCCTCTGGGCCATGTAACATTGTAAAGCAGTTGTTAAAAAAGGCATGTTTATTTGTGAAAAAATCCCTAAACTCAACAGACTACCTCTCAGGCTAAACAAACTCATTATCCTCACTGTCAGGTGAGTGACTCCTTGATCAATGAGTCACTTCCCTGCATGGGAAGGGAGGTATTTCTTGTGAGTTTGCATCTGGAATAACAGTCAAGGGTGCCTATGAATCTTGCATCTGATAGAAAGAGAACCTAATGGGTACATACTCTGTTGTTTTCAAAATTACATTAATAGTTTACAAAGTACTTGCCATGTCAAGCAAGGGTTGGGTATAGGTTCACGATTAGGAAAGGTTTGGGTTGAGGTTGACAGAGTGACATTAGCCAGAACCACCAACTTGATATTTCTTAAAAGGGATTTCACTTTTTGAATATTTTAATTGTTTATCCTCCCCACCACTTATCAGGCATCATTTCCCCCTACATGTGGGTGGGAGGGATCTGTTTCCGCTTTGGGTGGTGGGTTTGACTTAGCCATCAGAGGGAGGTATTTAATCATGTGGTCTAAGGCATATTAAAGTAGGTATTGGGAAGGTTAATTTATAAAATCCTCTGAGTGAAACGTTGGCGACTTATATGGGTATCAATAGTCTGTTGGAGGTCTTGAGAGAGGTCCACTCCCACGCAAACCTGATGTTGAGGACAAGTGGTAAATAACTAGTTTGTCTCAAAACAAAAAAATCATCCTAGGGGTTTGACCATTTGTTTCATGAAGGGCCAGAATGGCATAGGTAAAACAAGGAATTCTATCTAGACAGGGATTTTGATCTTGGTTTTATTTGAAATGACAAAGTCCTTGCTCCAAAGTGAGAAGACAAGCAGAGAGTTTCACACATAAACTGGGCCATGTTTGTGGATGACAATACAATGTTCCAGGTTCTCAAACTTGAAGAGGAAAAAACCCTTGGTCAGGGTTTGAATTCCTACCAGATTCACTCTATGAGGTGACCAATTGGTTAGAAACTGGCTTCGAGTCATAGATTCAGCTTGGACTCGATCCGCGATTTAACCAATAAAAGTGTGAGTTTCTAACCACTGGCAAGCAATATTAAAAACAAATAAATCAAACAAAATATTAAAAATGAGTACATTATCTTGTGGTATAATTTGTGAACAAACTTACATAATTGCGTCGATATCATAATTACTTTCTCTAATTAAACTACATCAAATAATACAAACACCTAAAAAGAGCCCATTAAATTTTAAAAAAACCATTAAAAAAATGAAAAACCACAAAATAAAAACAATAAATATAATTAATAATATCTCATAAAATTGAAATCAACAATAATATGATATACAAAAGAAGAAAATCCAATCAAAACTAGACATGACAAAAACTCCCAAATCGTAATCAGTGTCTACTCTAAAATTTTAACAACTTTAAACTTCACTTCTGTTTTTTTTTAAATATTTTACTTGCAATCATAAATTATGTCATAGAAAACCACTTACTTTCCTCTTCTGTGTTTTTCCTTAAGGTTTTAAATTTGTCCCCTAAAAATTATGAGGTAACATGAGGGGGAAAAGTGCATGGAATGCTATATTTCGACATTAAGTCACCAAGCAAACAAATAATAATTTAAAAAAAAACATTTTGCACACTGATAAAATTTTATAATAAAATAAAAACTAGTTAAATCATAATGATAGTGTAATTAAGAAACAAACATTAAAAAATTTTCATTCAAGGTATGATATTCTCTCTTTAGTTTTTAAAAAGACAAATATTTGACATTAAAAATGAGATGAAAATATAAAATTAATAATAATTAAAATTTTAAAATAAAAATATTTGATATTAAAAATGATACAATAGAATATAACTAGCATACATATCTTAAATAAATTTATGTAAAATACATCGATAGATATCATTCTCAAGACATCTATATCACATTCAATTGTGAGTGGCTCGAGAATAATATCTATCGATATATTTTATATAAATTTATCTAAGATATGTATACTAGTTTACACATTATCAATTTTATATAATTACAATTATTTAAAAATATAATAAGAAAAAGAGATCAGTAATTGAATAGGGTCTAATAATTATAATAAAAAGATTAATTGTAAGATAAAAATAAACTAATAGTTATTGTATAAGTATTATATTATCAACAATTTATATTATATGTCATATAATGTATTTTTTTAATTAGTTTTTTAATTTATAATTATTAGTCACATATAACAAAACTAAAAAATGACATGTTGATGTAAAAATCATCATATGATTTTGAAACACGCATAAAATTATTTCAGACAACTTATTTAAACTAGAAAAAACCTTAAACTATCTAAATCCAATTTTTACATTTAAAAGTAGCATAAAATCAAAAATGTAAAATCCCGATCCCTTATTCTTTCTCAAAATTAAAAAAAAATGATATCACTAAAAATACTAAAAAAAAAAAAATCATTCTAAAACTTTTTAAAAAAAACCAATAACCCTACTTAATAAAGTGTAAGCCCTGTAAACTTTGTATGTAAAATAGGGTAAGCCTCAACACCATATAACATCAATGTAATGTTGAAACATTAAACATTCAATAAATATTAAAAGATTATTATTCAATATATTGCATTTTAATATATTTTTTAAAATATGATTTAAAAGAAGAAAATAACTACTTTACATAAAACAAATAATAATCAATTCACCATTTTTTATTTTTTATTTTAAATTTAAAAAAAGTCTACAATAACATTTCAAAAATTAATCACATCATTCCCATAACTAATGAAATTTTAGAAATAAATAATTTATGTAATCTTTTTGAAACATAACTATTATTGCATTGAAATTTCATATAAATTGAGCACTAGTAGAGCAATGTATTAAAATCACATTAGCCAACATCTCTATTGTTTGGGGGCTCAATTTATATATACATTATTTTGAGACAATATTAATATCGTTGTAGATTGAGACATTTAGGTGTGTAATTTACAGGTTGAGTCTAACAAAGTAATTTGTTGGGCTTATGTCAATACTCCACTCAATGTTTGTGATTCAATCAAGGTCAAATTTATGATTTAGTGGTCATCATTACAACAACATATTATTGAAGTGCTATCTTGAATCTATAAACTATCATTAAAATAAGAGAATTAAATAAATTAAATAAAAAAATAGATCTATTTTCTTATTCTTTACTTTTGATAACAGTTCATAAAATGTGATCTAAAATATTGATTTAAATTTTTTTTAGACAATTTTAATTAAAAACATACTTTTTAACCAAAAATAAAAATAAAAAACAATTAAAATAAATAATTTCGTTTGAATTAAATTGAAAAAAAAAAACACCTCAAAATTTTATTTGACTTCTAATTAATTTAAAAAGACACCTCAAAAATAAAATTAAAACTAAATAAATAATAATAATAAATTAAATAAATAAATAATCCTTTTTTAATGGAATAGAAGAGAACACATTCTCATATTCCCAAATACAAATAGCCATAACTATTTTTTCTGTTGTCTCAAGCTACTTAATAAAAATAATGCCTTCTGATTGAAAATGTTTACATTAAAATTCACATGTTTAGAATAAAATATCTTAATATCTACCGAAAATTATTCAAAAGCTAAACCAACACTAAAAAAATCTATATATTGTTTTCACCCATTTTTGATACCACCTTCAATTTTAGTTAATGAAATAAAGAAAATCTAACCATAAATACACATTCTCAAATTGTAGAATAGGAAATATTGCATTGATCAAAAATGTTTTGTGTGTTTACAATTAAATATGGTTATATATATTAAAGATAATCAAAATATATTCAAGAGATAAATCCAAATCTCTAACATCCTAAGAATATAAAGTAGAACATGTTTTAACTATCTACTAGAAGTCAAATTTATTCATTTTAGACAAATGACAAAACCAAGTTATTTAGTGAAGAGGGTAGTTTTACAATTATGAGTTTATATTAAAGAGCATAAATTGTTTGTTTGTAAGAATCGGTGGTTTCACTTGTAATGGATGTAGGAAAAAAGTAACTATCTATAATGATGATTTTTTTAGAAATCATTTTCTAGATGTTTGGAAGTTTGAAGAGGCACTCCATGAATCATACATAGTCAAAAAAGATTTTGATCTAGTATTTGAAAACAAATTCATTTAGGGAGAGAAAGTGAGCATGATAGAAATGAAGGTTTTCATGAAACTTTCTAGGGAGTGGTGTGTATATGAAATACAGAGTACCAAATCAATTGAGGGAATATGCTCAAGATGTAATCTTCTTTATGTTTGTATTCAATAAAAAAGTTAAGTACACGTGTATGTCAAATCTCTAAAATACTATCATTCAATATAATATAGAATGAGTTTTAGTTTCAAGTTCAATTGTTATGTCTAAAATTGTGTCTATTGTAGAGTGTGTTCAGTCCAGGTTGGGGAAAACATCAAACATATTAGTATTATGAATCCCTACCTTAGTGATCATAATCTCGATGGTGTGTTTGGTCCATGCCTTCATAATTTTAGTTGAAATCCCAGCGTCGATCATGCTAAATTCATTACTATTTTTTAGCTCAACCATTCATACTACATCCACATATACTTTGGCACTATGTCCATATACCAACAAAATATTATAAATTATATGACCATTTCAAATATTTGAATCTAAAATGTGCCGGATAAAGTAGAGTAAAATATTTGACTGGGATCTCAAAAACTATATACATATATATATAAAATCAAGGAACCATGATATTTCCATGGAGGCTCCCTTCTAGGTGTACTAGAGGCTAGTGACTCACGCTGAGATGATATTCAAGGAACCCCGTATGAACCTTGCTAAGCTAGACCAAGATTTTTACCTTGTGGCAGCTGTGTTGGAAGCCAAAGATGCAAGATCAAAGCAGTTGGGAGTTGGATATTTATAGTCGCCTCCACATATCAATTAAGTGGTCCCCCACAAATCTGTGAGGGCTTGAGGGGATTCTATTTTGAATTTTGAATAACAATTGTAACTATCATGAGTGGCCATCATGGCCTAGGACGGGAATCTCATGTTATTTGGGGGTGAATCCCATCCTTATCCATAAAAGGAAAAGTTGTATTATAATTTAAAGTCGACTAAAATTTGCTCGAAAGTGTTGTCTTTTTTAAGGCAGGATTTCACTTGATTTCTCCTTCATCTCTTCAGACTGTAAAGTTGGCCATGATCGATACTATTGTTATGTTGTGGAGCATATTTCCACATTACTCCTATGATTGATGGGGAACCGTTATGGGTTGACTTGGCCCATAGTTTTTGTATCCATTATTTTTTTTAAACTGCTATGTCGATTACCTATTGATGTAGCTATATATAGATGGACATATAATAGGTAAAAATATGAAGAATTGAGTTTGAAAATGTGAACAGAGTGTGTGAATTCAAATGCAAATTTGGTAGAATTTGTTGAGCACAACTCCAAACAATATTTGTGCATTGTAATTGTGAGAAGACTGATCTGAGAGTAGATAATACTCTTGTTGGCTTGTAATAAGATTTGAGCAAGTGTTTCTTAGTAGATGTACCCCACATTGGGTGAACCACATTAAATCTTGTCTTCTTATTATACGTTTTAATTTCTATTCTTTATGTATCTCTATTCATAGCTTTTGTTATTGTTATTCTGTGAAATTGTTCCACATTAATTTTTATTTTATTCCTAACAACTATTGGAACAACATTTATTATTTTTTAATGAATATAATTTCAATTTTCTAGAAAAGGCTTGTTCTGTGTCTCAATTATCTTTCATCTCCATTCTGATTGTTTGCTAAAGCTAGATTAATCAGATTAAAACCTTGCTATTAAATATATGTTACGGTTATGATGTGCTTGTCTATTATAATCACTTTGTGAACTCTCTTGTTTATCTTTTCATAGTATTGTTAATTTGTGTGCTAGTCTACAAGTTACTATTGGATGTTTATGTGTAGTTTACTATAAACTACTAGTATTTATATTTAGTGAGGGTTTATATTTGAGGCATGTTCCCTTGTTTCCTTAGACTCTTCCCATTGTGTGTTCTTGGAGGTAGAACTTTTGATGAAACGCAGTCTACAATGGTATAACTGTGACAAGGGCACTTGGTTTGATGGTTGATGCATTGATTTTATTCTAGAATTGAAGGCTCTCTTTTCTACCTTACTCTCCCCTCTCTTTTTGTGTTTATTTTCAACGATTTAACTACCCTTTCCCTTGTGTTTAGAAAACAAAGGAGCACAATACATGAATTTCAATAATAACTTTGGACAAGTAGACATATATTTGAGAATCTCGTATTGAGCTTTCGGTGGTGGCACCATATCTCTTGGAGACTATTTCACGTAAATTCCATAGGTAAGTCAAATACTCGCAACCATGCCCTACACTATTCTAAATAGTCTTAAAATGGAGGATTAAAGTCCAACATTATTCCCATATTCCTCTTTGAGAATACCTAATCTCATGGGTATATCATGACCCAAATTTTGGACTGAACAATAACACAAACATATTTTCAAAATGGCATTAACATCCCGCAAAACACTTTCCATGACCAGATGAGGCTTTGGTGTAGGTATGTTATTAGGAAGGGTTTAGGTTGAGGTTGATAGAGTGGCAGTAAAGCACCGGTTTGTCTAAAAATAAATAAACCGTCCTAGGAGTTTGACCATTTATTTCGGGAAGGGCTAGAAAGGCATAGGTAAACCAGGGAATTCCTTCTAAATAGGGACTTTGATCTCAATTTTATCTGAAATGACAAAGTCCCTGGTCCACAGTGAGAAGAAAGCATAAAGTTTCACAAATAAACTTGGCCATGTTTGTGGATGGCAACACAATGGTTCGGGATCTCAATCCTGAAGAGGAAAAACCCATTGGTCAGGGTTTGAATTCCTACCAGGATTCATACCATGAGGTAACCATTTGAGACTTTGAATCATAGACAGAGTGTGGGCTCAACCCCAAAATAAACAATAAAGATGTGGGTTTCCAACTATTGACAAATACTATCAAAAATAAACAAATCAAGTAAAACACTAGAAAAAAACCCTGAAAAATGAGTACATTACCTCATAATAAATTTTGAAAACAAACTTGAGAAAATGAGCCAAGGTGATTGGAAGGAGCTGCGATGGTCGAAGGGCGTGGAGTTGGAGATGGAGCGAGGGATGTAGAGGGAGATGCCAGGGGTTTTTCTCCCCAAGGACATCCAAGAGATGAGCAAAAGGGGGACGAATTGATTCCCCAGGATAGGGACACCTTGTATGTCAGTGATCGAGCCAAAATCAACAAGGTTAATGGATGTTTGCCACGCAGCCAGGAGAGACCGTTGCTGGTCATCTCACCTGAGATAGTGAAGGAGGACGTCGAGTACTTGACCACACATTCTTTGATTTATAATTTCCTTGGCATACGAATATCCATAGCGGCCTTGGAAGCCTGGATTCACTGGACATGACAGGTAGAGGGTAATTTCAAAATTATGTTGGCTGGCAATAGTTACTTCATGGTGAATTTCACATCTGTAGCGGACAAGAATCAGATCTTCGAGGGAGGCCCTTTTTTCTATGACCGCATCGAACTATTTATTAAACCATGGCATGTAGGGTTTAACTCTGCGAAGGATCTCCCATCTCGTGTTCCTGTATGGGTTCGTCTTTCGAGGCTGGCTCTAGAATTTTGGCACGAGGACATTCTTCACCAAATTGCTGCTATGATCGGGACACCAGCTGCAATCTCGCACCAATCATTAGAGAGAAAGGTAATTACCTATGCCCATATCTGTGTGGATATTGATTTAAATAACCCCTTGCCAGATTCGATGGAGATATGCCTGGGCGCTTCGTCATGGGTCCAACAGCTGGACTACGAAGCCATTCCATTTCGATGCCAAATTTGTCATGTGTACGAGCACCTACATTGCTAATGCCCTCTAGCGGTCAGAGATACTAATGGACTGGGTAATTCCTCAAGACCGAGACTGTCCAATGAAGAGGTAGGCAATGGGCTTCTCGGTGCTAGGGGTAATGATAGTGGGCAAACAACAGGAGAAGCTAAAGGAAAGGTGCACCTGAGTACCTCCAATTTGGATCAAAAACCTCAGGCTCAAATGGCCCGAACCGGGATGGGTTCACCCCGGTCCGTCACAAGGCTAGGGGGCGGGGACAAAAGTGGCCTCTTCTAGACCGTCAGGCAGACCAAGGGTTCAACCGTTTTGAGGATTTTGATAGCATGCTCATAGAGGAGGGCTTTTCGACAGTTGAGCAGGAGGCACAGGCTGCCCTTATGGAGAGAAATTCTACTCCTATGGGCACTTAGGACTTGGATGATCAGCAGACCATGGAGATACCTCACAGCCCGGAGGATGGAACCCTCTTAGTGCCTCCCGTCTCTCAAGTCAAGGAAGGACGTTGGGCAGATTTGGTAAAGAGTACAAGAGATTCTAGCAAAGAAAAAGGTCCTCTTTATGCTTTAGGACTAATGTAAAGACCATTCAAAAAAGTCTCCTTTACCACCCCATCCAAAGCTAGGTGCAAAAAGGATCAAGATAAAATTAAACTCACAGGTGACTTGCTGGTAGAGTCAGGCGCTGTTAAGCCCCTGAATGAACACTTTACTCAGTCTACCTAATGATTTTTCTCTCATGGAATGTGCGGGGACTGAATAGCACCCCCAGACAAAAAGCTATCCATAAATTATTGTTGGATCATTCTCTTGATATTTTATGCATCCAAGAGACCAAGCTTTCAGTGGATTCTATGATGGCCTGCGCCCCTAACACCTGGCTCCGTGGACAGTGTCAGTGCGTAGGAGCCCTACGAAATATTGACAGATTGGATGTATGGTGGGATCCCCATAAAATCACACCTTTGCATTGGATTTCCATCATCTCGACCCTTTCAATGATTGCCTCATCTCATGAGACGGGTGAGAGGATTCTTGTGACCAATGTGTATGCTCTTATTGACTTTTTTGGACAACTCAGGCTTTGGGACCATATTCGGTACATTAGAGGCTGCCATCCTTTCCTTCCTTGGGTTATGGCTGGAGATTTCAATGCTATCCTTAGCATGAAGGAGAAGAGGGGAGGGCTGGGCCGTTTGGGCCCATCTTCTGAGCTCCTCCAGTAAAATATTGCCTTTTTACGTCTTTCAGACATGGAACTCCTGAATGGAATCTTCACCTGGAACAATAGAAGGATCGAGGAGGATGTAATTTCAAAAAGCCTGGATAGGTTCCTGGTCTCGTGCTTCTGGCTCTCCAGCTCCTTCCATCTCTCGTTCGAAATTCTTGATTGGAGAGGCTCTGATCACTGGCCTATCAAGCTATCTACCAATCACATTGTGGCCCCCGAGGAGCCACCATTCAAGTTTTAGCTGATGTGGCTTTGGGAGCCCACCCTTCAGGCCTTAATGGCAAACTGGTGGAGACATGGAGGTCCAGCCTATGGAACAGCCATGTTCGCCTTCTGTAAAAAATTGTAGTATGTCAAAAGGAAGCTTAAATTTTGGAATAAAGATTGTTTTGGCAATCTCCACGCCAGGAAGAGGAAAGTGCAAGACAGCTTGGATGATGTTACTAGGCAGATTCGAGACCAAGGCCTTTCAAAATCCCTTAGCGCAAAAGAATCCAAGGCCCAAGCTAACCTTGCTGAGTGGGAACTACGCGAGGAAATCTTCTGGAAATAGAAGGCATGAATTGAGTGGCTCCAGGCAGATGACAAGATTACTGCTTTCTTCCATAACTCAGTACAAGCACGCCATAATGGGAACTTCATTTCCTCCCTTACTATAGCGGACGGCACAATTTTGAACTCCTCTCAAGTTGTTTCTAGGGAGGCTACTCGCGTCTATTTCGCTTTATTTTTAGATGAAAATCACTCAGATGGAGCAGCGGAGAATACAGTTTTGTCTTGTATCCTCACGGCAGTGACCCCAAACCAGAATGCGTTTCTTTTGCAGCCAGTTGGCATGACCAAGCTGGAGGGTGTAGTTTTCAGCTTGAGGGGCAAAGTCCCTGGACCTGATGGCTTCCCTGCTGAATTCTACCAAGACTTTTGGAGTATTATTAAGCAGGATCTCTTGGAGGTGATACAGGAGTCCTATGCCAGCAAGGAGATACTCAGAGCTCTGACTGCCACCCTTTTAGTCCTTATTCCAAAGAAAGAACAAGCGAACCAGCTGGATCAGTTTAGGCCCATCACCCTCTGTAATGTGGTCTACAAAATCATCACTAAGCTTCTTGCAGAGAGGCTCAAGACTTGTTTATCCACAGTGATTTCAGAGGAACAAGGGGCCTTTGTGGAAGGTAAACAAATTTTGGATGAAGTGGTTATTGCATCTGAGGTTGTCCACTCCATGAGTATTTCCCAAGATTGAGCCATGGTCATTAAGCTGGATATGGCTAAGGCATATGATAGAGTTAGCTGGAGTTTCTTGCACAAGGTTCTGCTAGCCTTTGGTTTTAGCTAGGAGTGGGTGAGATGGGTCCTGAGCTATGTTACTACCCCCTCTTACTCTGTCCTTGTCAATGGCAAGCCCTCAGAGCTCTTTGGTGCCTCACGTGGCTTGCACCAAGGTGATCCGATCTCGCCATACTTGTTTATCATCATGGCAGAGGGACTTGGATGACTTATCAAGTCTCGGGTTTCTCATAATTTGTTTTAGGGGTGGAAATGGGGGGTAGGCCTGCCTCCCTTGTCCCACCTCCATTTCATCGATGACACAGCTCTTACGGGGAGAGCCAAAACCAATGAGGCAGAGGCGTTTCGGCTCACTCTTGATACTTATACAGCGGCTTCGGGTCAAAAAATTAATGATGATAAATCTTCTATTTTTTCTTCGATACCCCGGTGACGATTCAGAGGAGGATTGTTGCTATTCTCAATTTCCACCCGCAATAGCTCCCTCTGACCTACTTAGGAGTTCCCATTGTGGTGGGAAGGCAGCCTAGGAGGTTCTGGCAAAACATTCTTGATAAACTCTGGAAAAGAATTAACCATTGGATGCACAGGTGGCTCTCCACAGCGGGCAGGGTAATTTTTCTCTAGGCTGTGATTCAGGCTCTTCCCATTTACAAGAGTATGGTACAGGCAGCTTCGATGTATTTCCTCAAGGAATTCGATGCCCTATCTCGTCAATTCCTGTGGAGCGGTAACTTGCAAAATGCCAAGTGGAGCCTCATTAATTGGAGTACTGTTTGCCGCCTGAAGAAGGATGGAGGTCTTGGGCTGCACTCTGCTATCTTTTCCAATCAGGCTCTCGCTGCCAAACTTTATTGGCGATGGTGCTCTAACCCCTCTTGTCTGTGGGCTCGGATCCTGCATTTCAAGTACTTCCCAGGCACCGACCCAACCATTATTCCCAGACTATCGGTGGAGGGGAGAGGGTCTATGATTTGGCACACCCTCAAGTGGGGTGCTCAGTTGGTTAAGGGCAGCCTCTTCTGGATTTGTAACAGGGGCATCGACACTCTTTCTTAGAGTGACTCATGGGATGGATTTCCTCCACTCTTATCATCCCATCCACACCTACAGCCTTTGAGTCACGCTTTTCTTGCAGTAGGGTGGGATTCTGTGGATCATTACAAGGAGGCTTTTGACCTGGGTTTGGCTGTGGGCTTTAGATGGAAGAATTCCTCAGATTGGCCTCTAGGAGGCACGATGGAGGAGCGGGAGGAGCTGGCTCAGATTTTGGATTCAAGAAGATGTAGCTTCGTGCAGGAGTGAGATGTCCTGGCCTGGGGAGGCGCCCCTTCAGGGAAGTACTCGGTCTCCTCCGGATACCTGACACTGACAATACAATATTTTGGAGTTACAGAGATTTCTTGGCCTAAGAAAGTGTGGAATCGATTGCAGTGGCCCAAGTGCAATTTTTTTCTCTGGGTGTTATCCCACAACAGGGTCCTTACTTGGGACAATTTGTGTAAAAGGGGATTTCAGGGGCCATCCATGTGCAGTTTATGCTGTGGCAGCGGAGAGTCGGTCTCTCATCTTTTCTTTCACTGCCCCTTTGCCAAACAGCTCTGGCATCTTTGGTGGGAGGCTTGGGGATGTTCCTGCTGGCACGCGGCCTCCCCTATCGACTTTTGGTCTCGCATAGGCCCCTCTCCCTCCAAGGCTGCGCACCTCCAGGCGGCCTGGACCATCGGCCCCTCATTCATTCTTTGGAACATCTGGCTTGAGAGGAACAGGAGAATTTTCCTCAACAAGCACGAGGAGATCCAGCTGTTATGGAGACGAATTATTATGTCTCTTCAGGAGACTATTCACGCCAAATGCGATTGGAGGGACGGCTTGAGTCCTGTAGACAATGCCATTAGCGCCCGCCTCTCCTTGGAGAAGCTGGGCAGCACCTTGGCGGCCCCTCCCACGTCCTTAGCGAATGGGGTTGGTCGGCGGGCACAGCCTGTTAGGCGCACGGGATAGTGGAATCCCCCTCCGCTTGGAGTCCTAAAAATTAATACAGATGGTTCCTCGCGCGAAAACCCGAGCATGGCCGGCACGGGAGGACTTGGAAGGGATAGTGACAGCAATATTCAGTTCTGTTTTTCCATCTACAAGGGCGTTCACACAAATAACCTTATGGAGGCTATGGCGATCCTGGACGCGGTTCAACAATCCTGTCAACTTGGTTGGAACAGAATCATTTGCGAATCGGACTCCCAGGTAGTTGTCAACTTATTGAACAATAGGAACTCTGGTGTTACGGACTGACAGCTCTCTGCAATTGTTTATCAGATCCTTCAATTATGCTCTTTGTTGGAAGAAGTGACCTTTAGTCATATTCCCCGTGAATGGAATCGGGTCGCGGATAGCTTAGCTAAATGGGCTTCGAAACACGGCCCGGATTGGAACATTCTTGACCGTTCTATGCTTCCGGTGGATCTCTCCCAAAAATTGGTCCAACTTGTGGACCTGGATAAAGCTATGTAACTTGCTTGTATTCCGTCTTGTTTTTTCAATAAATTTTTACCCCTCTTTTTAGTTTTTAAAAAAAAATTGAAAACAAACTTGCATACTCACTTTGATACCATAATTACTTTCTTCTAATTAAACTCCATCAAATAATACAAACTCATAAATAAAACCCATTAAATAAGAAAAAGACCACCTAAAAAATGAAGCCCAAAAAAATAAAGGCAATAAATACAACTAAATAAAAAACAATAATAATATGACATACAAGGTCTTCAAGCGGCATTGCTCCCCACAGTACTTCAAATGTTTTCTCTATAAAAATAATCAAAAAAGAACCACTTGCCAATATCAAGACATACAAAAAAGAAAACCCTAATCAAAAGTGGACATGATAAAAACTCCCAAATCATGCTCAATGTCTACTCTAAAATTTTAACCTTCATTCTAATTATTTTAAACTTCAATTCTAATTATTTTTTTTAAATTTTTACTTTGTAATCATAAATCATGTCATAGAAAAACACTCAACTTTCATATTTCTTCTCTTTCTTACTGTTTAAATTTTGTCTACTCAAAATTATGACGTGACATTTGGGGGAAAAGTGCATTGAATGCTAAAATTCGGACCCCCGACCACCAACTCCACTTAATAAAATTCAATATTAAAATAAACCTTAATGATGGTAAAATTAAAAAATAAATATTTTTTATGGAGAAAATCTCCGAAAAGTTGAAGGCCATCAGATTTGATTCCTAATGAGTGCCTAAAATAATTATTTAAAAATATAATAAAAAGAAGGAAATTAGTAATTGAATGGAATTTAATAATTATAATAAAAAGATTTGTTATAAAATAAAAAGAGACTAATAATTATTGTATAAAGATAAGTGTTAATGACTTACAATTATATGTTATATAAAGTATTTTTTAATTAATTTTTTATTTATAATTATGTTGAGGGTTGTAATTTACAATGGTAGTCAAGAATGTAATGGTGTGAGTTGTTCACTTTTATTTTTGTTAAGTCGATATAATAATAAAATAAAATAAAATAAAAATCAGCCGACCGAAAATTATGTAATTAATGAATATATTATTTAAATATATATATGAAAAGATTTTAAAAATATATAAATACAAATAACAAAACATAAAATAAAAAATAGCAAAACAAACCCAACGCTCTCGAAAACCTTATTAAATCCATGATTTTATGATTTATTATAGACTTCTAAGTTTATAATTTTATGTTTTATTTTCAAAGTCCATAATAAATATGTTGATATCGTAATTATTTTTATATTTGTGTAAATTCATAATATATGATTTAGATTTAAATATTTTTTAATATTTAGCATCTGTAATTATTTTTATGTATATGTAAATTTATAATATATATTTTAAATTTAAATATTTTTTAATATTGATCAATTTTATCTAAAATTAAAATAGAGTTATATATTTATTATATAATTATTAATATTTTATATAATTTTATTAAAATTTATGGATATATTATTTTTATGAATTAATAATTAAATAGATTTATTATATTTTAAAAAATTTAAATAAAAGTTTGAATGCTTTATTATACATAAATGAATCAAAATATTTTTTAATACTCATTTTAAATAGTTAATTGGTTAGTTACATTCCTTAAATAGTTTTATCTTAAATAATTATAAATAGTTAAGTGGTTAGTTATATTAAAAATTTATATATATATATATATATATATATATATATATATATAATAAATGAATCAAAATACATCTTAAATAGTTAATTGATTAGTTACATTCCTTAAATAGTTATATCTTAAATAATTATCCAACCTAAATATTTGATTCATTTATGTTAATTGGTTAGTTATGTTGTTTATTTATGTTTATGTTTTTTTTAACACTCATTGAACCTTTTTTTAAGGGTGACAATTATATTAATAAAGGATTATAGTTTTAAAAAATAATAATAATAATTTTATTTTAAAAAAAAAAAATTGTTGTAAATTTTGAAGGACACTTTGGAATAGATAATTATTATTTAAAAAAAAATTAAAATTAAAATTGAACTTTATTGGTAATAAGTTATAAGAGATGGAGATATCCAAAGACTACCTTTTTTTCATATAAATGGTTGTTAAATTTAAATAATGAAGGACCCTTTCCCCGGTTGTAAAAAGACTCACCTGATAAATTTAGAAAAGCGTTTCATTCAAAAATAAGATGTTACTGATACACTTTTTAAGTGTGTTATAATAAAATTTAATTTTTATTTCCATACTCCACTTTATAAATATAATTAATAAAATTCATTAAGTAAAGTATTCAAACCGATGACAAATACTAAAGAACCAAAAAATGATAAACTTTTAAAAACTTTCATTGATGGATACATGAATAGACCTTATGAAATGGAATGTTTTTCACTTATAGAGACAACTAGATCATGGTCATATAATCCCAAGCGAAGGCAAGATAATAAATGGGAGGTTAGGAGTGTGACAAATATTGTGAGAGTGTTCCCAAGGTTTACTACAGTGTCAGTGCGGGAATCAAAAAAATGGGTTGATTTATGTTGGTCAAAGTTACTGCTTTACAAGCCATTTCGTAAAATAAAAAGAGATATCGTACTTGATGATGATATAATAACATCAAACTGGGAATCATTGAATTACAATCCTTGGCATGTGGAGTAGAGGACTATGCCAGATGACCATAAAAATCAAAGTGATGTTGAATGTGATGATGTTCAATTCATTCATCAAAATACCATGGAACATGAGTGGGAAATCATATCAAAGCTACATCATGGGCTAATTATGGAAGTATCAGAATTAGATATGTTGGGAAAAAGAGATCTTGATAGACAAGCACCATGAAATCATGAATATAAAGGATAAGAATACACAACTTCAGCTATAAATTTCATAAGCATAATGAAAGATAATGGGTTACTCATACCGGATGATATAACAAGTAATATTTCATATAGAACCTTAGGTGCCAAACAAAAAAAGGCACTTGATATAATCATGAGACATTTTTTTCATACTCATAATATCACACCACTATGCATGATAATTCAAGGAACAGTCGGAATAGGAAAATCACATATAATTGGTGCCATGGTGAAGCTTTTGAAAATGAATCATCAACTATGCAACATTGTCCACTTCTATTACTTGCACCAACTGGAGTTGCAACATTTAATATTGGTGCTTCGATAATCCACTCAACACTATGAATCCCAATCGCAGCCTTTTTAGAATTAGAAGGAACAAGATTCACAAGTTTTGAAGAAAAAATGTGGCATATAAAATACATATTGATTGATGAAATGAGTTTCATTAGGGAAAAAATGTTATATAACATAGATGTACGACTTTGTCAAGCATTTCCAGAAAATGCAAATATGAGTTTTGGAGGTAGATCAATCATTTTATTAAGAGATTTGGGTTAGCTACCTCCTATACCATACAATAGTAACAGACATGGAAAGTGATGACCAAAAAAGGTTTCAACATCTTCTCACAAATCTTAGAGATGCACATCCGACTATTGATGATTGGAAACTATTGATGTCAAGGACAAATAGTGTATTACACCCAAGCATCAGGGAAAATTTTGACATTGCTATTCATTTATTTACAACAAATGATAATGTGAAAAATCATAACAAAATGAAATTAAAATCATTAAAAGGATCGATTACACAAAGCATTGCTACTAGAATAAGTAGTACCAATCCATCAGGAGGCCAGAACGCTAAATTAGATGTGGAGTTATTAATATCTAAGGATGTAAGGGTGATGTTAACCTCTAATCTATGGATAGAAGCAAATTTATAAATAGATCTCTGGGATATATTTTAAGTATAGTATACAAACCTACAAGTTCCCCACCAAAGCCACCTACATATGTTATGGTAGAATTTGATAATTACTCTCAAATGTCATTTACAGATGCAACTTCACATACAATTTCAATTATACCAATACAAAGGGGACTGAAATGATAACTACCTTAAAATTAGCTTGGGGATTATCCATACATAAATCAAAAGGATTGACTCTTTCTAAAGCAACAATTGATATAGGGTATATAGAAAGACCATGGTTAACAGTTGTGGCCATCTCACATGTAAAATGATGTTACTCATGTACTTAGAACTACATTAATGTTACATGTTTAATATCACATATATTATATTTATTTTCACATTTCAATATATATATTTAATTATTTTCTTTAATTATCATTGATTGTGATATATATTTCTTATTTGGATGAATATGAAATGATGCATTAATTGGTATTTATTGTTAAATGTGCATGCCACACCTACAGGTGCTACTAGCATAGATATCTTAAATACATTTATGTAAAAAATGTCGAAAAATATTAATTTCGAGGTGCCTATCTAACATACATCACAATATAAGTGCCTCAAAATTGATATCTCTCAGCGTATTTTAAATAAATATATTTAAGATATATATACTAGTTATTAGTTACACCTAAAAAATGATATATTAATGTAAAAATTATCGTATGACTTTAAATCATGCACAAAATCATCTTAAATAATTTTTTTAAATTAAAAAAAATTAAACTATCTAAATCTAATTTTTAGAAACACAAGCATACAAATTGTGTTTCTTTTCCTATTTGTAAGTGTGATCTAAGTTTGGGACGTCCCACTCCCATTCTATAAACAAATTTTTAGTAACTTTTAAAAAGAGTACTAGTAGAGCAATGCATTAGGATTGCATTGGCCAACATCTCCATTTTTTATTTTTTTTTCCCTCAAAGGATGATAATATCTGAAAGCTTGTTTGTAGGAATCAGTGGTTTCACTCACATTGAATGCTTTATATATATATATAATGATGATTTTTTAAATATTATTTTATAGAGTGTGTTTAATTTAAATTTGAAAAAACATCAATCATATTAATATTATGAATCCCTATTTTATTAACCATAATCTCGATGGTGTACTTAGCCTTTGACATCATAATTTTATTTGAATTGTCATTGTCAATCATGCTAAATTCATTACCGTTTTCTTTGCTCAACCATTCATACTACATCAACATATACTTTGGCACTACGTACATATAACATTAAAACATTAAAAATTATAAGATCATTGCATATATCTGATCCAAAATATGTAAAGTAAGGTAGAGTAAATACTTGAATAGAGTCTTAAAACCCTAATAACATTGACGACCACAAATTTAATTTTAATATATTATATGAAAAAAGAGAAATTATAATATTTAATAATAAGTACCATCATAACACATTGATAAATGTTTTGATATATATATATATATATATATATATATATATATATATATATATATATATATATAAAACTAATCAACCCATCCAATAAAAATTGACAAAATCAAAACATTATAAAATTATAACATTAATGATAACTTTTTTTTACAATTAAATTTGAGTAATTAAATATTCAAATGTCGAAAATTATATTCTATAGGAAAGAGAAGAATTAAAGCTTTATAGATGCTACTTTCCCACTCTACCTCTAAAATATGACTTCGATTTTTCTTAATTTAAAAAAGATAAACAAATAAACAAACAATTTTAGAAATAAAAAGGAATAATACACTCTTTTACCAAAACCTGAAAACAAAAAAAGTATTTAAACCCCCAAATGACTTCCTAGGTCCATAAATCATCCCAAACACACTTGAGTTTAATTATTTTGTGTGAGTTTTGAGAATCAATGCACAAGGAAATAAAAAGGATTCGAAATATTAAACATTGCAGGTGCATTATTCACTTTGATCACACTATACTCGATGTGCTTGATTTTTCAGTTTTTTAAATGACATTTAAAGTTGACTCCTCAAGTGGCATAGCTCCCCACAGGTCTTCAAAGGTTCCCCCTATAAAAAATAGTCAAATAAGAACCACTTACCAATATCAAGACATTTAAAGGAAAAGTATGACAATTGTACTATAATAAATGATAACCAATTCAACATTTTCATAATTTTATTAAATCAAAAATATAGTTGTAAAATAACATGTGAAAAATTAATTACATCATAATCCGCAATCATTTAAAATAGTTTTTATGAAGTATTAAAAAAAATCTTCATATTATAATTAAATTATTAAGAAAATTTAATACTCGCCTTCGATTAATTAATATTGAAATCATATTTTTTAAGACTATTAGGGATTAATAATACATTTATTTTCAATCAACCACAATTTTTTTTAATATGGTAAATAAAAGGCTTTTGATAGGGCTTCATAACTTAATACAAAGTCAATCAAAATAATAATCAATTAGGTCAAAACAAAAACTATTTTCAAAAGGAGCCTCAACTTAGGCAGGTTAAGCTCGTAAAATAAACAACATCCAAAATATCAGTGAAAAACTACCTAGAGTCAACAAAATAATAGGTTTTAAGCTTAAAAATAGCCAGCAGCCAAAAAAAGGATGGCAAAAAACTATCAAGAATCTGATCACAAATCCAATCCCAACCAATAAAAAATGAACATCAAACTATTGAAAAGCTAGCCTCCCACTCCTTAAAAAAGATAAGGGATCAAAAAATTAACCAATGGTTGGAATCAATCTTCCTTCGCGTCGAGAGAGAATACCTTCCATTGTCCATTGAGTACCATCCTTTACCATTTCGTTTGTATCAAATCTCAGTCTTTTTGCCTCTTTCCTACACCCTTTATTTTTAACCGTTGAATTAATAGACACTTTTATAATAACATTTAATCGATATTTCCAAAGCTAAAAGTAGGTTATTCATATAAGGTGTTGATACTTAACATTTAATAATCTGGGATTTGTTAACAATGGTCTAAATTTAAATGTGGAAATGTGTGCTTAAAAGAGAAAATGATCTTGTGCATATGGCATAAATATAAAAGTAACTCAAGGCAATGGTATAATTTATCAAGGGTGCTCTAGTTTGGTTGGACCTGGTCTTTTATTCGTTCATTCTAATCCACATGTTACAATAGCTATAACTTGAAAAATATACTTTCTTCTCCCTACCCTAGAATGAAACCAATATATGACCTTACGAAAAACAATGTGAGATTTCAAGGCCTTGTGTTGAAGTTTAGTAGGGCTTAATAACATTGTCTAATTATCAAACTCTGGAAATCACTCAATAAAAGATGATTAAAAATTATAAATTGCATAGATAAAAAAAAATCTAGTAGTATACAAAACTCTAGGTCATGCAAAAAATGTTCCATAGGAAATAATAACTTTAGATAATGATAAATACTCTAATAGTTTCTTGATCTCTATAAAATACACGTGAATGCTCAATAACGATCTATAAAATCTCAATGCATTTCTTTGTGTCAAATGAACTACAAAGTTTTTGTATTTATATAAAATGGAATTCAAATTAGAACCCTCTTAACTTCAAATTGACATCAAAGTAAATAAAAGTAAAAAAAATGAGACAAAGGGGATAAGTGCAGTGTGACTTGGAAGGACCTAGCATGTGGGCTTAAGAGAGCTAGGGTACTCCAGAAAATATGCCTAGAAACCCAAACTAAAAATAAGAGGAGAGAGAGAGAGGGGATAAGAAGGGGGCATGAAAACATAATAATAATGCATAATCTAGACCAATTGCTAAAAAATATAAAAGCACACTAAAATCATGCAGGTTTATAATTATTAAAATGCCATGGGGACATTTTTAGATGTTTACATTTTCCCTAACTTTGAAATGTGTGCATGCATACATTTTAAAGTATAAAATAAATATATATGTGGATATAATTTAATATTATATACTTGTATCTCCAAAATGGAAACAAATGTATTTGGGAACCTGTAAAAACATTCTTCTTCTACAGACATTGGTTAACATGAAATAATCGTAATAAATGTTAAAAAATTAAAGTATATAAAAGCAAAATAACATCTAATGATAACAAATAGTTCTAACAAAATTTTAAATTAGTGCATTCTGATTGGAGTTAGAATAAAATCTACATGGACTCGAGTCACTAAGAGTAAAAGTTAGACACCATGCTAGTTAAGGGCCTTCAATATTTGCCATTATAATTGGTCATGCATACTAAAATATATTTGATGATCAAAGTAAGAAAATATATAAATATAGAATATAGTTTCCCCTTATTTTAACTAAATGTGACATAATGAGAAAATGACAGTATGCACAACAAGTTAAAATAAGTGCACAATCAAATTCTAAAATAATACAATAATAAACAACAATTAAATTCGATTTAATGTTCAAATATCAACTACTAATACAATTATATGATTAAATAAATAATTACAATTAAAATATTGAGAAAAAAGACTAGAAAAACATCTTAGCACTATAATTTATTTTTAAAATCGAAAATAAAATTTGAAATTGAAATCAAAATTTTAAACTAACATAAAAACTCACCTAAAAAGTTTGAGATTTTTTTCATATCCATATTTTTTATTAGAGTTTTTTTTGGATACAACTCTCACCTTTAGAGAGTCACAATATTGTGACTGTAAATGTCTTATATTATAGAATCATTGGCCACGTAATCAACATCATGCTGATATTACTGAGAGTGATATTCCTCCTAGATAAGGTTTATTTTAACATTTGAAATCCAATTCATAATGATTTAGATAAGGTTTTATAAAAAAATATACATCTTATCTCTACGGTGAACTTCACAATTTTAATCAATCAGAATTTGATAGATTAAGTCCCCGATTAATTCATCCCTAAAAAATTCATATTGAAATTATATGTAATTGAAAAGGTTATTTTATTTTTTATAGGAATTAAATATGTAAATAAATAATGATTCTTATAGAATTTTAATAAACACATGATAAATGTTTGAGCGTTGTATTGAATTTTTGAAACTAATCTAAATTAACATATTTATTTTAGAAATCTATGTAAAAGACGTTAAAAGATCTCATTCTTGAGATGTCTATATTGTATTTGTGATATGAGTAGAATAGACACTTCGAAATTTATATTTCTCAGTGTCTTTTACATATATATCTAAGATAGGTATGATAGTTTTAAATGAATCCAGATCCAAATGAGAGAAAGTAATTTGCATCCTCTCCCTACATAATCAAATGAAACTATATGTTTTGCTATGACCTTATTTTGGTATATTAAAATATGATCAAATAGGACATGGATTAATATTAATGCAATGTAGGCTTAATATGTAAGCTCCTTGGACCAATGTGCATAAATCTTTATAAGGATTGATGGTTGTGCTTGAGAGACTGGCTTGTAATATACCCAGATTGGAGGAATCTTGTACTTGATAAATGACTGAGGATAAAATTGCATATATGAGACTCTCTAGGAAAATTTAATATACTATTGACCCTCGATGATAGTGATAAGATATAATCAAGGCATGGGGAATCAGGCCAAGGTGGAAAGGATACACAAAAGGAAGAGGGTTATAACTGGTGAACCATCGATTCTAACTCAAAGGGATTAAAGACTCAAAACAAATATCAATTTCAATCGAGGAAGGCTAAAAGGGATCCTACTGTTGAAATCTAACAAGTTTGAGGTGTTTCTGAGTAAATCTAGATGAATCAAGGCTAAATAGAGTTTAATGTGGGCTAAAGGTGTCTAAAAATAGTTAAATGTAAAAAAAATAGACCAAGTGTGGTAAAACATGATTTTAGACACCTAAATTTGGTTTTAAACACTTTGGCAACATAAAATTTGGCATAATTTAACATACTTAGGCATTTTGTATATATTTAACACTTGTGCACTCCTTCCATCTAACTGTCTACCCACTTGTTGTCTTGGCCAATTCTATTCACTTGATACACTTAGTTAGGATCAACCTAATTTATACAAGAACATTATATAATCCTACATATAATTCATCCATATCTTAGATCATTTATTTCACTCTAAGATAATATCAATAATGGTTGGACGATTATGATTACTATATGTGTTTGCCTTTATTGGTAGTTTCCATGAACACTTAATTGATTTCAAAATTTTAAAGTTTCAATTAGGCCATCCTAGAGGTCAATCATAGTGAGAAATAACAAAGATTCAACTATAAATAGAAATTAATCCTAAGGTTATACTCACCTCACAACATCTTGAAAATTCCTAATAAACTCAAAAAAACCATTAGCACTCTCTTGAGACATTATCACAAATGCATAAAAAATATGAATATCCCTCAAAGGATTAGCCATTGAGCCAAGTCTAAATACACAAAAGGTCAATATTTCATGGTAGTACATGTTGAGAGCCAAATATTGAATTGCATTATATATTGATCATGATGTTGCACACACACACATATAAATATGGAAGAAAAATGTGTACTTTAAGCCTTATTTAAAGTATTGAAATGTAGGCAACACTCAGTCACTTGACAGGGAGTGGTTGGGGTTATGCAACCCAAGAGTTAACACATTTTTCAAGTTATCTTGTGGTTGAAAGTGTGATTACGGTTTTATTTAAAGGAAAAATAAAGTAGAGATAAATGGATAGGTCTAAAGGTAAGCACACTCACATGAAACATCTATAGGTGTAGGCGTAGGGGTCTGAGGAGTTATAAATTTGCATATCACATAGGGGCATTATTGAAAGAGGAAATATAGTGCCAATCACTACAGGGATCACACTATTACTAATGATGTCTGGGTAGTGTTTGAGCCATTGTTTTATTTTCTTAGTAGTGATAGAAAATACACATCATTTAATAATCAATGAATACTGTTATGATTGATATAATTCAAAAATAAGATAAGTACATTTTCTCTCTTTTTCTATTTCAGTTAGGATCATCTAAGTGTAATATCAATCTATCCATTTCTTAATTCAAATTTTTAGGTTATTACTATGTTTTACATAATTGTAGACATCATTTTATGGAGTATATAACACCTCAATATTGTACACCTAGCAAATTCAGACCTTAGTTGTTCCTCTTAGTTATGTACTTTGTTCACTTTCTAAAGTATCGCATTTACTCTATCTCGTGCCCTTTAGCATATATCTTAGTCTAACTAGTCTTATGTTGATGACCCATACCCTTTATCTTGTCTAGAGTGCTTAAATCCTACTTGTCTTCCTCATGTTCAAGTTATGAGTTTGTACCTACTTTCCTACTCCTTGAACACTAACATCTAGGACATTAGTGTCCTTTGACGCTAGTGTCCATCTCAGATGTAAGTGTCCAGTGCCCTAAAGTCATCCAATTTTAAAATGAAACATATCCTAATGGTTGGCCTAAATGCTTTAATGTGAGTTATTTCTCCAAAGGGATTGATATAAATACAAGATCAACCCTCATTCATTCCTCACCTAGAAGCTTCTTACTTACTCACTAGACAACTTAAAAAATATATTCAATCAAACACTAAAGTGAGAAAAGATTATATATTTTATCTTATTTCAATATCAGTCATAGGGACATCACATAACAGGTCTAAATTACAGAAGGAGTAACCTAAGAGCCTGATTTTATAAGTTACAAGATAGGTCACTGTTGTACTTGCTTTTCACATATTTCATGATTCACACATAATCTAACATGTAGGGGACAACTATATCAGTATGAGGCCCTCTTCAAAGTATTGGATATTTAGGTAACACTCATTGACAAAGGGATCTTTGGGGTGAGCTTGAAACTGTGTGTCTATTAACCCATATTTCCCTAGGGTCACTATGAAGATAAAGAACTAGGGTTTAAAAATTCATGAGGAGAGATGGTCCATGACCCATATTTGAATACACCAAAGTGAAGGTGAATTCAAACCTAGAAGCATTCAAGTGGGTGAATCATTTTCCAATAGGTATTCTATATAATTATGACACTTGTATTAGGTTCATACAGTAGTGTTATTGCAACCATCTAGGGCTGATCTTAGTGTCTACAGTTCTAGAGGCACTCAATCTAGAATATAACAAATATTCTAAAACTATCTTCAAGTTTTTTCACTGCATGTTTTAGATATAGAACTACAATAGCATCAGAACAAGCTAAGTACATTACTTCTTTGCCATTTCTATATCTAGCATAGTTATACTTACTATTTTTAGCTTATTTTAGTTTAAGAAATTCAGTATATATTTATATTTGAGTTTAGCACCCAATTGACATACTATATATTTGATTATCACCCTTGTGCATTGTTATTTCTATATTATTAACCCTATCTGATAATCTAATTTAAGGTTAAACATTTGGTGAACCCAATTTGTATGAATACAAACATTTTTTATTCCTAGGGTTTTTATCCAGTTAGGGTTTCAAATTATTTTAATTTTTCATTTCCTACTAATATTATTTTGCATTCAACCTAGGCATAGTCCTAGATTGGGAGGTATGCCTATTGAACACATTCAGATTCCCCTCCCACCACCTAATATATCTCAAACCAATGAGTCACATAATCTTATGGATCATGATGATACCAATGTTGAGAATGAAAAAAAATATTGATGATATTATCATAGAAGAATATTTTGATAATGAAAACCATGAATCTAATGAAACCAATGAACGTGATCAAATAGATCATTAACAAGTGAAAGAAATCACATTGTTTTGCAAGCATATTCATCAAAAAATTGAAGAATAGATCTTAAAAACTATATTTTAAACAAAAAATTCAAAAGATATAGTTCAAATATCCCCCCTGCCCCCTCGAACACATTACCACTTAATGCTTCTAATGGGGGCATGAGTTATATTTTTAAACCTTTGTTTCCTAAAAACTAAAACACTATTGAAACATCTAACATGGAATTACCAACAATTTCAACTCAAATACTAGTTTCAATGCCTATTACTACTCAAACCATGTTTACATCCCCTTTTGTGACTATTTAACTTGCTAATTTAAATCCCAATAGGTCTACAACTCAAACACCCCTTCAAGCTATAAAGACTTTGGAGGAGAAGGTCACAAACATTGAACAAAATGCTTTAAAGTCTCCTCATGCTATTGATTCTCAAGATGTATTACATAACCCGCTTGCACTTGAGATATCTTTGTACCCTTTACCAACTAGTTTTGTTGCACCTAAGTTCACATTCTATAATGGCAAGGGTGATCTTGAATAACATATTCAAACATTTTATGTGGCTTGCCTTGACATGCCTCCAATGATAAAATTTTGACCAAATTATTCTCAAGAAGCCTCAAGGACTATGCTTTGATGTAGTTCTATGACTTACCTCTCCAATCCATGATAGCATTCAAACCTATTGCAGGTCAATTTTTATCACACTTTTCCATTAATATTTTTGAAAAGGCTTCTTATGCTCAACTTTCCAAAATCAAACAAAGAACAAATGAACCTATCAATGAATATTCTTGAGGTACAAGATAATGCTAGCTAAAATGACCAATCCTATGGAAGATAAGGAGCTGCAAGACATATTTAAGTAAAGTTTACTTGCTATTTTACATGAGTCCATTGTTTTCAATAAGTTCAAATCCTTTGATGACTCATGCCATATTGTACAAGACCATGAAATGAATATTATTTCATTGAATAAGCTCAAGTATGTATCAAACACACTAGCTGCATCTACATCAAATGCTAAGTTTACAATCAAACCAAGCTATAAGGAAAAACCTCCTGAGCCTAAAAAAGAAACAACCAACAAGATTAATACAATTTCATAGTAACCTAATCAACTTGTCCTATCCAATGCAATGAAGAGATAATTTACATGCTTACTCACACCTCATTCCTCCTGTGGTTAGTAGAGTGTCATATTATATCTCTCCCTCATCTTATAGAGGTAAATATGAATAGACCTCTACCCAAACGATGTGATACAAATTATTATTGTGATTATCACCACAAACTAGGACATTAAAAAAAAATATGTTTTAACTTGAAGCATAATATCCAAGACCTTATTGATGACCAAAAGATTACATTTGATTATCCTCAAAATGAATAAGGTTCACAACCTAGTGATCACTATAACATTTTTTTAACAATATTTTGAAGGACCATTATAAGAAAGAACCAAAAGTGAAAATGGCATATCATGCACATCCTCCTTCATCACATTATGGGAAATCATTAGATGGGATAATTGATACTTATACATGACATATACCGTCTTTAGTTCAGATACCTTATACTACTATCGATGATACTGAGATCAAGGATGATGACTTTGATCTTCATTCTTTATTCATTCAAGCATACCTTGATAAACACCCTATACACAGTGTTATGATTGATACTGGTACAAGAGATAATGTTTGCACCATGACATTACTTGCGCACTTAGGTTATACTCATCATGATTTACATTCTTCTAATAGATTAGTTAGAGTATTCGATGGGACCTCTCAGAAGGATCTTGATGAGATTGACCTATCTTTAGAGGTCGGTCCCACACATGTGCTTAATAGAAATTTATTTATACCTTACACAAGAATCTTTGATATGTTATTTGGAAGACCTTGGATCCATAAACTTTAATTACTACCTTCCACAATGCATGGATGTGTTAAATACATTCATTTCAATTGGGTAATTATAGTTTTTGGAATTCCATATGAACATCCTCTTGAACAAGAAAAAGTTATACCCAAGTAATTAACTATAAGACCTACTAAGGTTAATCCACCACAAAAGGGCAAGCAATAGGCAATCCCCTTTACTATGAGGATAGTACTTATGATACATTACATCAGACACATATAATGGATACCATATAATCCTCATCTAATAGACACCATATTCAGATATCTAGAGCACCTACACTTGTTCATATTACTGCTATTCTAAAGAAACCACATAACACTCAATGATGGATTTGATAAACCCCTACTCCTATTAATCCTACTACTTCACCAAGACCACATAGTCCTATTATGCATATGCAAAACATCATAAACACTACAGTGACATTTATTTCACCTCTTCATGCTTCTCAATAGTGCCACTAGATTATTACACTAGGTTTATAGTGGGGAGATATATATGATCACCCTTTAGATGGGATCAGAGGATAGCCTTCCCATTTCACATTCCATAAATACCAAGAAAATAAAAAATGAAAACATTTTCAGCACCAACATGTTTTATTGGCTCCTTGGCATCTATGTGTTAGTTCCATGTTGATGAGTGGCATATCAGTTACTCCTACATACACATGTGTGTCATGTTTCTATGTGAGTGTGATACAAGCATACACAGATACATGATCTATTCTATTTTAGATGTTGGACCTTTCCTCTACTCATGTCATATGGACATTAGGAGCATCCAACTCTATGATCATGATACTTACAAGGTATATCATTCTATGGTCACTCTACATTATCATGTTTTGAGTTCATGTATTTACTTACACATGCCTTTATCCATAACTATTGTTACAAATGGTACTTGATATTATATGCACTTCAAGTTTTTGGCTAACACATTGGATCCATGGGATACTATGATATTTTTATGCCAGTTGCTTATGATTTCCTTTATGCACTTCCTTGAGTGTCTTGCCTTGTTATTATCTTGCATGTTCAAGCATTTGAATATGCTCCTTTTTTGGAGGCCCTAGTGCCTATGTATGCTTCCTTTGACATTTCAATATATCATTGTTTGTTGTATGGACATTTGAATATGTTATCCTTATTTTTATGGACATTTGAATAAGTCACGTCCCTTCGATTATGTGGCATTGGAACATGCCCCTTGTTTGCAGTCTCTTTGGACCATTACCTTTTGACTTGATTTTGAATGCTCTTGTGTGTGTGTGTTTGATTTGCTTATTGAGCTTGTACTGTTACTAACTAGACATTTTCATGATCATTATCATGCATATTAGGCCTCATGTGATCACATTGTTCTATGTGCATCAATATTATATTTACCTAGACTTGTTCTTATAAATGTTACATGGTTCTATTTACAGATTATACAGTTCTCTTATTCCTTTAAAGTGAGGTAATTAATGGTTTTTATTTTTCCCTCACCTCAAAAGGGGATCATACCAATGAGGGTATGCTTTAGAATCATGTTATCCAAACTTATGCAATATTTAATACTTTTATATCAGTTTTAAAATTTAGTTGGGGCATGCCATATAGGCATGACTTCCACACATTCATAGTTTTAGATTTAGTGGGGGCATGCTTTGGAAGAATGTTCTCCATAATTATTTAGTATTCAACATCTCTAGATTATAGTGGGGGCTTGTTTTGGAAACATGTCCTTCACATTGGTACTTATTTCAATTTTCATATTTCTCTTTATATAGTGGGGGCATGCTTTAGAAGTATAATCTCCACACTTGTATAGTTTATAAATTGGCCAAAGCACATGGTTATATAATTCAAATTCATAGATATGGTATACTTTTATACATTAGTACCATTGTTATACATAGTTTCAACATGAGACACATATAAGGTGCATATGCTATGGAATGTGCACCTAATATTTCAAAACCCAAATCAGTTTCATATTTCAAAACACTCTTAGGTACTATAATCACCACCAGGGTGTACGTTTACACACTTATACCCAGAATGTACTTTTATGAATTGTATTGAGCCAATCTACTATAGTGGTTGGTTCACTTTTGGTATGGTTGAATGATTAAATCACTCAATCTTTCCAAGTTTTTAGATTAGTCAACTCATACATGACTTTTATCCCTCTCACCACTAGATGGAAATCGGATGCAAATTACATATGTAAAATCAGAATAAGTTATGCACAATTAAGGTTATCAATTCCTATTCTACCCTACTTATACATACAATCATATGTAATATTATTAAGCTCATATTACTCATATTTTCTATCTCAATAACATTCAAAGAACTCAAGTCATCACTCATACTAGCATTCACTTGCACTTGCACCAAACACTTAGGTGGGAGAACTACATCGGGTTTGATCTTCCTCAAAGTATTGGTATGTACGCAACATGCCCATACAAGGGTGTGGATCACATGCCTATCACATCAGACCCACTAACCCCTTTTTTATCATGGTGTTCATACAAACCCTTTAAAACATGAAAACATAGGGTTTTCATAATAAAATAAAGCTAAAGGAAAAAATTATTGATTGCATAGACCTAAAACTTGGACCAAAGTTGTAACAAGACTTGATTTACAAAACCTATAAATCATTTGAAGAGAGGACATTAGTGCTAAAGGAGGACACTAGTACCATGTGTAACTACTGTCCAATTATGGAACTACTATCCAAGAAGTATTCAGACACTTGGACCCTATTTACAACACTCTGATCAACATTCATACCAATTTTTAGCTTTTAGATCATCTATCTCATTTTGTTTCCATCTAAGTACTTGTTTACATCATTTATTGTTATTTTTAGAAAGTTCAAACAAGGAAAATGATGTTACAAACCAGTGGTTGTATTTATTGCATATTTATATCATGATTTATTATACTTATCTATTTAATAAACATAGGATTTACATACCCTAAGTCTTAAAAGGTTAAAATGCTTATTTTTTGCACTAAGAATACCAAATTATATGTAAATGATTCAAACCAATTTCCACTTTTCCCTACCTTTACACCTTGGTTTCTCACTTATAATGACAAAATGGGCTCATGGGATGCATACTCACAAAATGAATGATATGTATCTTTGAATTCTTTTGTCTGTGACCTTGAACCTACAATAATCCTATAATTTTTTTTAACTTCTTCTAGATAAAAATATTTCCTTAGTCCAAACAATATACTTCCTTTTAATTATGATCTAACACTATCCTTTAGTTTCTCTACTACTACTCTACTTTTATTTTTCTCCTTTCTTTGTTCCATATCTTCTATAACCCAATATCTATCTTTTTCTTTCTCAGGACCTTTCATTCCTTAATCTGCATAATTTCTAAATTATCCAATTTGTGTAAATTATGTAGCCTCTCTTTGGGATCCCCTCTCTTCTACATCCTCTATTTTACTCCTCATATTCATAACTACATTTTAGTTATCTTGTTTATTCCACCTTCTTTGTTATCGTATCTCTCTTTCCAATCCCAAAATTTTCTTCTTGATCTGCTTCTCTGCATTCTCCATATTCTAGGTTAGGTTCAAGTTCCTCTATTCAACTCATCATCATTCACTCCTACATCGCACACACCTTCATAATGCTTGAATTGACTACACCATGTTGGTAGGGGTAGGCACCATGGCCTTTTTAATAACCAACATCTTGATAAGAGTAGATAGCCATTAAAGAAACTTTCCTTGGATGCCTCTCAAAAATAGGTCCTATGTAGCCTCAAAAGCCAAATATCCTTATATAATAAATTCTATTATATATCTATTAATAGTATTTTTTGTATAGTGATCTATTGCACAAGTCCAGTCGGTGTCTAATATTCATAGATTTTCTAGTATTTCTTCTATCCACAGTGGAAAATCAATCCTTCTTACTTAGAAATAATAGTATTCCAATCTTGATAACCACACATATAATAGTCCAGGTAATTTGCATCAGAAAATATCATATATATTGTCATAAATATGCTCATGAATAACTTCTTGTGTAGACTCCCTATTCTTCTTACTCCCTCTTCTATGAAATTACAAATTTATTCATCGAGCCATTTCTCCAAGTGTCTCTATCCCAATAGCCATCGCAACATGTTTTAATAATTCACACTCACCACACCATTGTTAGTAGAGGTTCTCAAAAAACCCATCATAAGTTGTTATTACATGGATAGTTGTGTGAAGTATAGATAAAATTATAATGCAAACATAGTTGCAGACTAAATAAAGGTATTATTTACTTAAAGATGGGGTATTTATGCAAGAGAACACATTCTTAACAAATACATAATATATAATTTTACTATATATGATTAAACAAATTTATACAAAGAGAGCATTCATTTTGCATAGAACAATGATAAAAAAAAATCGAGAAAACCATTTTATAATTATATATTAATCTCTATCACATCAGATCTTTTTTATAATTAAACTAAATGCTATATATAAAACTTTTACAAGGCAATGTCATTTCATATTCCAGCCTTTCAATACAAATAAAATAAATACTTCACCTTCTAAAGACTCTTGGCAGGCTTCCAAGTGTTGAATACATACAAAAAGAGATACAAAAGACAAAATAATGTGAGTCACACACGTGTCTATCAATTACAGTCTATGATTTTATAGCATTGTTTACTACCAATAGTTATGGGGTATTTGACGATCCTAACTCCATACATTTTTAGTATTAAATGTCCAAAAGGAGGACAAATAATTGGTGGTCACAATGGGTGTTAGGAGCCATTTTTTTTTGTGACATAGATTGTTTGGCAAGTCAACAATTAGAATATTTTCCTAGGCAAGGCACCGTTGATTGTAAGGAAATCGAACATATTTGTAAAGTTACAGTCTTTCTTATCTTTGCCTCTATATTTTACGTACATATGTTACTCATAATAATAACAAGGTTCCCCATGGAATATATATCACAACCTGATATTATGTGTACTCAAATGGGGGACCAAGGGTGTTCTAGATCCTTGTAAATTACCTGAGACATTCAAAGCTTGAATACAAGTCAATGCTGGAGTGAAGGATGCACATTATATTTTAAGTGTTTAATGGATGGCCATATCCTATTACAAATCAAATTATGTTGGAAATGCAACTTCGTCTATATCTTGTTCCAATTTATTTTTGATGTAAATACATTTTTTCAATAGTTTATGCACAATGTTGAGCACCTCCTTAAACATATTACCCTCTCTACATAGCATTACGAGATTGAGGTTCACAAAATACTCTCACTTTGTCTATATTATTTAATATACCTTTAAGTCATTTTATGGATTATCCTACAATCATTGCAGATGAATTGGTTATTTATTTTTGTTTGTTTGTTTTGGGTTAGCATCCAACAAAAATCCTTTTGGGTATAACAGGGTATGACATGACAGTGTATAGATGTGTTTTCTTGTAAATGCTTGTCTACAATGGCTTTCCCTCCAAGTTTTAATTCAAATTTACACTTCAAGCTTAGGCAATTCTTTACTACACATAACCCTGTCATTAGACTTAAACATATATTTTAAACTATTATAAACCTCCATTATTTATTATAATCTTATGGAAAGCAACCATTACATTTTATCAAGGACTAGGCATCCTCACAACACTTGTCATTGAGGACCCCTATCATATGCTACCTTTCATACGCCATGTGTAGTGTTGGATGTGTAAGGTCGAAGGACTCTACCAAAGTCATCTAGGTAATGCATGCATTGTACCCTATACACATGTCATTCACTGAATAATAAAAAACCTTTATGAAAACAAGGACTATTTGTAATGAGGTTACACCTAGTAGTCATGTATTTACATAGTAGGCATATTAAATATCTAGAGATGAATCTTAGCATGTGCCTTGACAATGAAAAATCTCTGGCATAACTAAAAAAACTAGGGTAGCATAAAAGTGTTACGAGAAGAGTCGAAGACTGTTGAAAATCAAGAAAACATGCTAATAATGCTTAATTTGGATCAATAATTTATAAGCACACAAATACCCTCAAATAATACAATTTAATGATTAATAAATTCCTAGGCTTGAGTTTTCAATCTACAATAATCACTATGTCATGCATGACGACGAGGAACAATGTTGGTTACTATTGAATAGCTAATGTAATGTAAACCATTTTCATAAAATATAAAAAAAGTTGTATTGTGTTTAAAATAAAAAAATTATAAGTATATTTAAGGGTTGAGTTGACATAAACTTGCACGACATTCTATAACCATACACATCAATCCTTATGGCATTGACTCACATTAGATCATCGACAAAATCAATAATACTCTCATGTGCCAAAAGGCACTCCAAAATAAAATTAAGAGTAATCATATTTCTACAATCCATGTTGAATATACAAAATGTTTTTAGAAACTATTGTGTGCATTGGATAAATGTTTCAGATCACATTTAGTGATTCAATATCATTATTTTCTCTTCTTAATGATAGATCATTAAATATAATCTGAAATGTTGACCTGAAAACATACACAATAATTTTTAGAAACATTCTATATAATAATAAAAAATTAAAATTGAAGGGAAAAACAAATAAACAAATAAACAAACATATTATTAAAATACACACATCTTTATCAAGCTAAATTTATACAATGTTTCATATATGGAAAAAATACACCAACAGAAAACGTTACGATCTAATCGATAATAGTGAAACATTACATTGGGGTTTTTTCAAGTTTGTAAATATGATAGGATTATTGGCACATGGCCCTATTTGTATGATTAGTTTGGTTTCCAACAAGGGTTTTGGGAAAGGGGAGTAATGATCAAACACACTGCATCATGGGCAACCTACATCATGGGCAATTTTCACATCGAGAAGGGGATGTTTTGGAATTTCTTTGAGGTCTTTTTTTGGATTCCCTACTATGAAGGAAAAGGTCTTTTGAGATCCACACTAGGGTGTTGACTCTCGAGATATCTACCTATTTTAGAAGGTCCCCTCTTTTCTTTTTTTCCTTTCCTATTGCTTTTTTTTTATGATGGTGAAGGTAGTCACTACTCCCTTTTGCCTCATTATGTAGACAATCTACCCACACATCTATGCATCAATGATTGTGCCACCACCCTCTGACATAGTCTATTGTTGTATGTTATAAATAACTTGGGTTGTTTGGTACATCAATCCTTTTTCCATTGTAGAGTCAAGATACTTATCCTATTAAACCTTTCTAATTCTCTGATCCTATGGCATTTCTAAAGGAGGCAATCCCTAATCTATGTATTTTTTCTTTGTAACTATTTGTATGAATGCATTCTCCTTGGGTGAAAATTTATCACGTTTACATTTCTCACAGGCTTCTCTTTCCTATGCTTCTCCAAAACTTGATAATATTCATTATGGTGTTGTCTTGAAACTCTATAATAGATGTAGTACATCTACCATTAAGAGTTAGTCAGGTAGTTTCATATGAAGTGATTATATTTACCACACAAAAAGCATTGAATTGGTTGACAAAATTTCCAATTATCATTATTCCAACCTCCCTGGTATCCTCCATGGTACCCCCTATGTATCCCCCTTTTTTTTTAGAAACCCCAACCTTGTTATCATTTCCCATCAAATCCTCCCTGCTACTGTTGTTGAGCATCATATGTGCCATATTATCACTGAGGAGATGACATAGCCCAATTTCAGTGATGTAGTTGGGGAATCACAATGTTTCATGATGAATGGTACCAAGATTGTGCAGATGATGGCACCCATCTAGATAGACCCTAGGGTTGATACTATGGTGATAGAAACATCCACCCAAAAATACCTTATGTCATGCTAGACATTTCTACCTTTGGGTCTGGAATTCCTTGCTTCATAATATGTATCTATTATGTTGTGACTATGAATACATTATTAGTGATGTCTTATTTTAGTTCATGTAAAGCCTAACAAATCTTCTTGTCATGATTTTGTGACTTAAAAAAATTATAGTATAGGCTCTGTAATTATTATATGTATTATTGTAGCAAATGACATTATGATGTCGTATGTCCTACTACCCTACATATGTCACATAATTATGTTTTGATTTTTGGGCAATCATTCCTAAGATACCCTTCTTTACTGCACTCCATACACTATTGGCTCAACTTGGGTTTGTTACTTTCATGAAGCTCATTCATTTTTCTTAGAAAAACATCTATTTTTATCTCAATTTTAGATCCATTTGATGGAGCATCTCCATAATCTTCCTTTTTCCTATTCAAAGTGCAACTACTCATGCATTGTCCTTAGTAAGGATCTATGATTACATAATGGAAAACATAATCCTTGATCATAATACCTCTCCAAATTAGGCAACCTTATCTTTATCTTACAAAATGAAGTCAAATTTGTTCATCACATCTGAGAATTTGTATCGTACTCCCATACTAAATCTTCACTTTGATATTGAATCTCTTTAAGATCTTGAATGGTCTAGGTTGAACACTTCTTCATCTTGAATTATGCAATTAATTATTCCTTTAATTTTTGAAGACTTAGGTAAGAAAAACCCCTCTTTTATATGAATTCCAAAGCTCGACATGTTAAGGATTTGATGAGCTTGCACTTTTTCACATCATCAGTGGTCACTCCCTTAACCTGCCATTTCATGTCACAAGTTAACAAATACTTCTCAGGGTTAGAAGACCCATCATATGGAGTCAAATCTATGATCATTACTATGTTCAAATACATGTTTGGTGCACTTATAACTACTACTATTGGTTTCTACGAACTAGTCTTTACAAGTGTCTTAAAACTTGTTATAAAATAAAACCCAACCTCTTCTAACTTCTTGTCTATTGTTTTCTTAGTTTATGCACTAAGTTTACTAAAAATATATGTAAATGATTCAAAATAATTTCCACCTATCCCAGCCTCTGCAATTTGATTTCTCTTTTATGATGACAAAATGGGCTCGAAGGATGCGTACTCCTAAAATAAATGATATGTGTCTTTGAATTCTTATATCTGTGACCTTGAACCTGTAATAATCCTACGATTTTGCATAACTTGATCCATATGATATTATTTTCCTAGTCTAAATAATACCCTTCCTTATAACTATTATCTACCACTATCCTTTAGCTTCTTTACTGCTAATCTACTTTCATTTTTATCCTTACTTTGTTCTATATCTTCTATATCCCAATCTCCATGTTTTTATTTCTTGATCCCTTTCATTCCTTGGTCTGCATAATCTAAAAATTATCTAAGTTCTATAAATTGTATTGCCTCTCTTTGGGATTTCCTCTCTTTTACATCCTCTATTTTACTCCTACTCATATTCGTAGTTGAATTTTAGTTATATTGTTTATTCCACCTTATTTGTTGTCACAACTCTCTTTCCAAACCCATTCTTCTCGTTATGCTTTTTTGTGTCCTCCACATTCAGGGTTAGGTTCAAGTTCCTCTACTCAACTCATAATCATTCACTCCTACATCACATGCACCCTCATAATACTTAAAGCAACTACTCCATGTTGGTAGGGGAAGGCACCATGTCCTTTTCAATAACCAACATCTTGATAAGAGTAGGTAGTCTCTAAATAAAATTTCCTAGATGCCTCTCAAAAATAGGTCCTACATAGCATCAAAAGATAGATATCCTTGTATAACAAATTCTATAATGTATCCATCAATAGTATTTTTTGTATAGTGATCTATTGCATAAGTCTAATTAGTTTCTAATATTCATAGGTTTTCTAGTATTTATTTTGTCCACACTAGAAATTATGTCCTTCTCGATAAAAAAATAATAGTATTCCAATCTTGATAACCATGCATCTAATACTCCACGTAATTCACACCAAAAAATCTCATATATTATCGTAAATATGCTCGTGAATAACTTCATGCGTATAAATCCCTATTCTTCTTGTTTCTTCTTCTACGAAATTACAATCATTCATGGAACCATTTCTCCAAGTCTCTCTATCTTGGTATCCATCACAACATGTTTTAATAATTCATGCTCATCACACCATTGTTAGCAGAAATTCTTGGAAAACCCATCATAAGTTGTTATTACATGATAGTTATGTGAAATATAGACAAAATTATAATGCAAACATAGTCATAGGCTGAACAAAGGTATTATTTACTTAAATATGGGGTATTTATGCAAGAGAGTGCATTCTTAACAGATACATAACATACAATATTACTTTACATGATTAAACAGATTTAGACAAACAAAGTAATCATTGTGCATAGAACAATGATAAAAGACATTCAGTAAAATCATTCCAAAACTCTATATTAATCTTTATCACATTGAAACACTTTTACATAAAACTAAGTGCTATATATATATAGATTTTACAAGGTGTTATCGCTTCACATTCCATCATTTCACTACAAACAAAAGAAAGACTCTTCATCTTCTGAAGACTCTTGACGTGCTTTTAAGTGCCAACTATATACAAAAAGAAATATAAAAGAAAAAATAGTGTGATTGACACACATGTCTATCAATTACAATCTATGATTTTTGAGCCTTGTCTACTACCAATAGTTATAAGGCATTCGATGTTCTTAACTCCATACATTTTTATTATTAAATGACCAAAAAGAAGAAGAAGAACGGGTGGTCACAATGGGTGTTATGATCCATTTTTTTTGTGGCACAGATTGTTTGGCAAGTCAACAATTAGAATATTTCCCTGGCCAAGGCACTATTGACTGCAAGGAAATTGAGTATATTTGTAAAGTTGTAGTTTTTCTTATCTTTGCCTCTATATTTTAGATACATATGTTACTCCTAATATTAATAAACATATTGGGTTCCCCATGGAATAAATCTCATAACCTGATCTTATGTGTGCTTAAATGGGGGATCGAGCATGTTCTAGATCCTTGTAAATTACTTGAGACATTCAAACGTTGAATACAAGTGTTGGACCCAAAATTTTGGCTAATTGTAGTCCAATTTTATTGTAGAATCAATACGACACTGAATGACCATGGCATGAAAGGACATTGATGCATAACAGATAGGCATAGAAGCACCATGGCATGGAACCTAAGGGGCATAAAATGATATTGGCATTGAGGAACTAGCATAAGAGGACCCAGTAAGAGAGGAATGGGTCACAAGTAACCCAATGATGTAGGACTCAGAATAAAAGCAGAAGACTAGGGGAGCACATAGGAAGCAGAAACAATTAAGAGAATGGTTCAAACGGGTCACCTCAACCCTATTAATAGGAATTTTTGCACCAACCCACAAAAAGAGGAACACGTGGAAGCAAAGATATAGCATAGAGCGAGGATATAGGGGGCGCAAAGGCCTGAGTCTTTAGGAAAAACTTATTGTTGAGCACCATGACTCTCACTTTGTTGAGAGTTCATTGGCCAATTAGTCATGCCATTAATGATTGTAAACACTTGGTCAGGGAAAAACAAGTATAAATACCCCTATTGTAAAGTACTACAGGGGAATTTTTGGGATGAATTTGTGATGAAATTTTACCTTTCTGATGATTAAGCTTAATATAGGAGATAACATGTTTTATCAACTTAATATGTTTTATGATGATTGATGGTGTATGAGTTAAGTGATTAGACTCAAATATGAGTTCTACCCTATTTTTATTTTCTTTTCTAAGTAACTAATGCTAATATAAGATGACAATATTTTGCGTAGTGATATTAATCGAACCTAGAACTCAAAGAATCAAGGTAGTCTATCTTCACATTTATATAATCTCTGTTTAATTTGCATAAAGAGAATGATATGAACAAATTATTAACACTATAAAACAAAACCTTCAGGAACCATTATTTCCTTGCACACTTGGGGTGAGCACTCAAGACCTAAATCTTGTGTGAAAGGGCTAGCTTGCTAGTTCATTAGGCCAGACTTTAGCTCCAATGTTAGAATTATGGTGCACCTCTATATTTCCCATCAGGTCACATAGGGGTTGAAGTATAACTGGGCTATGTACTTCACCCAAAAGATTATTGAAGACGTGGAGAGGACCCATTAGATGCTTAAGTACAGGTTCCCATGGGGGGTAATTCTCTTCTTATTGGTTTTTGATGAAATTGGTGTGCTAGATTATAGCTTAGGAATGTTGAAGTGAGTATACCCTCCCATGCACAAGTCCCCCATTGAATGCTTCAAGGCATTCACATGCCCTAGTCACATCAGCCCCTCATACAAGATCAAGATGAGGTATTTGTTTGAAAAAATGAAGGCAACGTCCATAGATGAATGGCGGTGCATCACCAAGGACTTGCCCCCTTTAGTTGTAGAGTAAATACAATTTGTCGTGAAGTAGCACTTCTCCCTCATGTGTATCTGAATGAACCCATCTGAAAAGATCTTTTCATGGCTCAAGTTACCATATGCCTTCTCGGTGTGGTACTTTAGAGACTCCATTAATCAAATTTATGATGCACAACCTATCATACTACAGGCTGAAAGAATAGACTCAAAGATTCACACTCTCTATAAAATGTTTGTCTATATAGGAAAAAAGATCTATACAAAGAAGAGGGAGACATACCTGACTGACATCAAGGTCAAGAAGATGATGGTGGGGGAGAAAATTCACAACTTGTTTTACATGTTTCACCCCTAAAAGGATCCATAGGGCAGGGACCCCAAGGAGAGACTTCCATCAGTGTCACCCCTGAAGAAGAAAAAGCATTCAGATGTGGGTGCCAACACAAGTGGGCATCAAACACCATAAAAATGGTATAAGGTTGTAGAATCACCATGACCTACCCCTCCACTATCTAAACCTATGCCATCCCATTCATCTATGCCACCTCCACCTCACCCTTCACCTTCTCCACCTTGTCTATCTCCATCCCCTCCTCACACTTCTCCATCTCCTCTATGCTCTTCACTACCATGCCCTTCATCACCTCAGCCTACTCCTATTTCTCCTCCACCTTCTCTACCTCCAACTCCACCTTATCCACCTCTAACTTCTCCCCCTAAAGTAACTCCACCACGATCTCCCCCAAGTTCTTCTACTTCAAGAGCTACCTAGTAGCAACCCCCAAGATAGGTGTCCCAACATGAAATTCTTGAGGTACATGTTCATAACTTAGGTTTTGATTCTGATAAAACTCCCTCCTCTATGTGGGAGGAGAAAGCCACCTCTGATGATTCATTTCTTAATGTTAAACCACTATATGGTGAGGAGGGTGATGGTGAAGAATTGAGCACGATGGATATTGGTAGCCACGAGGACGTTGAACTTGAGCATGACCCTAGTAAAGGGAAGGGATTGATTGAGGGTATAGAAGAGTAGGATGATGATGTAATTGGTAATATACGTGAATGATATCAATTCAAAGTCTAAGATAAGATGCTCTATGTTTAGCTGCACTTCATTCTCAATGAGGTAATCATGGAAACAAAAAATCAAGTGTCCTTCTTGTTAGATATGTACAACAAGGACCACGAGTTCAAACTCCCCCAAGGTAGCCTTTCCTTGGGTCTAGATGCTCTAGCACTACCAAAACCACTGTGGGTAGATCCACAAAAGTTCTCCCCTCTTATAACAAGCATCAACTTTTTGAAGCTGAGCATGGAGATCACACACTAGAATATTTTATCAGATTTTGATACATGCACTACTAAGAGAAAACATGCCAATATTGTGGGCATGTATAATAAAGAAGTTGTAAAGAAACAAGCGCTCACTAAGGAAGTGGCCACATTGAAATAACAGATCCAAGAGGCTATAGAGGCAAAAATCAAGGTCTTGAACCTCTAAAAAACAATTTTGAATGAAGAACCAGTGTTGGAAGATGACATGCCTCTTGACAGGGATGCCATAGGAAAGTTAGAGACCTTGGTAGAACTTCTGCTCAAGCAATACAAGGAGCAACCTATGCCAAAAGATGAGGGATTGGAGTTAGCTAAACAATTCATGATGGCTATCAAATATGTAAGCACACTATAGAGAGGGTTGGGGAGGTTATCCCCATTTTGGATGAATTTTTATGCAGCTAGCGCATCTAAATAAAGTCTTGGAGGCTCAACTCCAAGCTAAAGAAGCCCAGAGGTAGCATCTAGCTGATGTTGCATTCTTAATAAAAGATCATGCCAAGTGTGTCAAAGCATTCAAAGATGTAAAGGTGATGGAAGATGCAATCAATAAACATCGTCAATAGCTGAATGCAAATTTTGTATCCCTTTGAGGATAGGTTGACAAGGAGGTCTCTGTACTTAAAGATGTCCAAAAGGATGCCATCGCATCTCTAGACAAACAGGTCAAAAAAGGCTAATGAGATGTCCATTGAACTTGATGAAATAAAGAAATAAAGGGGACCATAGAAGAAATAACTACAAAAGCTCTCAAGGTATTGTCACATTGGGATAATTTGAAGAAGGAGATCGAGTAGATAGGGCCCAAATTTTTGACAGAGGATACTCGCATGACTTAGTCTGAGATAGACTAAGAGCATAGTGTGGGGTGATGTTGGCCCTCAAATTTTGGCTAAGTGATGTCCAATATTGACACAAAACTAGCACAATGCTAAAGGACCATGCTGCAGAAGGACCGTGGCATGTAGCTGATAGGCATAGAACCTAAAGGGTGCAAAAGAACAATGGCACAGAGGAACTAGTGTGAGAGAACCCAGTCAAAGGGGAATGAGTCATGAAGAACTTGAGGACATAAGACTCAGAACATAAGCATAAGACTAGGGGATCATGTGGGAAGCAGAAGTAGTTAAGAGAACAATTCATACGGGTCACCTCGACCATATTAATAGGAAGTTGTGCACCAGCTCGCAAGAAAAGGAACACATGGCAGTAAAGATATAGCATAGAGCGAGGATATAGGGGGTGCAAAGGCTCAAGTCTTTAGGAAAAACTAATTGTTGAGCGTCATGACTCTCACTTTGTTGAGAGTTTATTGGCCAATTATTCATGCCATTAATGATTGTAAACACTTGGTCAAGGAAAAACAAGTATAAATACCCCTATTGTAAATTACTACAGGGGAATTTTTGGAATGAATTTGTGATGAAAATTTGCCTTTTTGATGATTAAGGTTAATATAGGAGATAGCAGGTTTTATCAATTTCATGTGTTTTATGATGATCAATGGTGTATGAGTTAAGTGATTAAAATTAAATATGAGTTATGCCCTATTTTTCTTTTCTTTTTTAAGTAATTGATGCTAATATAAGATGACAATATTCTGCGTAGTGATATTAATCGAACCTAGAACTCAAAGAATCAAGGTAGTCTATCTTTACATTTATATAATCTCTGTTTAATTTGCATAAAGAGAAGGATATGAACAAGTTATTAACACTATACAACAAAACCTTCAGGAATCAGTCTTTTGCTCATGTTTCAGGTGAGCACAAAAGACCTAAATCTTGTGTGAAAGGGTCAACGCACTAGCTCATTGGGCTAGACTTCAGTGCCAAAGCTGGAATTATCAAAGAAACCCCAACAACAAGTCAATGCCAAAATAGAAGATGCACATTCTATTTGAAGTGTTTGATGGATGCCCATATCCTATTATAAAGCACAATTTGTTGGAAATGCAACTTCGTCTATAACTTGTTCCAATTTGATTTTGCTACAAATGCAATTTTGTAAAAGTTGATGCACAACATTGAGTGCCTCCTTCAACATACCCTCTTTACATAATGTTACAAGATTGAGGTTCAAAAAATATTTCCACTTTGTCTATATTATTTAATATACCTTTGAGTCATTTTATGCATTATCTTACAATCATTGCAAATGATTTGGTTATTTATTTTCGTTTGTTTGTTTTGGGTTAGCATCCATTAAAAATCTTTTTGTGTCCAACAAGGTATGACACGACAGTGTGTAGATGTGCTTTCTTGTAAATGTTGGTCTACAATAGCTTCCCCTCCAAGTTTAAATTTAAATTTACACTTCAAGCTTAGGAAATTCTTTATTGCACATAACCCTAACATTAGACTTTAACACATATTTTAAACTATTATAGACCTCCATTATTTAGTATAATCTCATGGAAAGCAACCATAACATTTTACCGAAGACTAGATATCCTCACAACCCCTGTCACTAAGGACCCTTGTCATACGCCATGTGTAGTGGTGGATGTGTGAGGTCGAAGGACTCTACCAAAGTTGTCTAGGTAATGCCGACACTGTAACCTATACACACGTCATTCTCTGAACAATAAAAAACCTTTAAGAAAACTTGGACTATATGCAATTGGGTTACACATGGCAGTCATGTATTTGTAGAGATGGCATATTAAAATATCTAGATAAATCAATCAATATCATTCTTTTCTCATCTTAATAATAAATCATCAAATAAACAAACGTATTACTAAAATCTATACATCCTTATCAAACGTTCCATACGTGGAAAAAAAATACACCAACAGAAAACGTTACGGTCCAATCAATAACGGTGAAACGTTACGTTAGGGTTTTTAAAAGTCCCTAAATACGATAGGATTACTGACACGTGGCTCCGACACATTCGTACGATTAGTCTGGTTGCCAGCTAGGGTTTTGGGAAAGGGGAGTAACGGCGATACACGTGGCAATTGTGACATCGAGAAGGGGATGTTTTGGAATCTCATGGTTTATTGTTTCCCTAGCGTGAAGGAAAAGGTCTTTTGAGATCCACACTAGGAGGGTGTGGACTCTCTGGTATCTAGTGCAGAGGGTCCTATCAAATTGACGCTGCTTTTGTTTTGATTTTTTTTTTGGGGTGATGGTGAAGTATTCTACAGAGGAGGTTAGATGTTGATGGTGAAGGTGTGAGTGTTTTAGAGAAGAGGTTAGATGTTGATGGTGCAGGTATAAAAATTCTGTATAAGATATCAGAGATTGACAGAAAAATACATGTTTACTTTTGTGTGAGTTATGAGATCATCTTGTGTATCTTATTATATTTTTTTATCAAAGGAAAAGGTCTTTTGAGATCCACACTAGGAGGGTGTGGACTCTGTGGTATCTAGTGCAGAAGGTCCTATCAAATTGACGCTGCTTTTGTTTTGATTTTTTTTTTGAGGTGATGGTGAAGTATTCTACAGAGGAGGTTAGATGTTGATGGTGAAGGTGTGAGTGTTTTAGAGAAGAGGTTAGATGTTGATGGTGCAGGTATAAAAACTCTGTATAAGATATCAGAGATTGACAGAAAAGTACATGTTTACTTTTGTGTGAGTTATGAGATGATCTTGTGTATCTTATTATATTTTTTTATCAAAGGAAAAGGTCTTTTGAGATCCACACTAGGGAGGTGTGGACTCTGTGGTATCTAGTGCAGAAGGTCCTATCAAATTGACGCTGCTTTTGTTTTGATTTTTTTTTTGGGGTGATGGTGAAGTATTCTACAGAGGAGGTTAGATGTTGATGGTGAAGGTGTGAGTGTTTTAGAGAAGAGGTTAGATGTTGATGGTGCAGGTATAAAAACTCTGTATAAGATATCAGAGATTGACAGAAAAGTACATGTTTACTTTTGTGTGAGTTATGAGATCATCTTGTGTATCTTATTATATTTTTTTATCAAAGGAAAAGGTCTTTTGAGATCCACACTAGGAGGGTGTGGACTCTGTGGTATCTAGTGCAGAAGGTCCTATCAAATTGACGCTGCTTTTGTTTTGATTTTTTTTTTGGGGTGATGGTGAAGTATTCTACAGAGGAGGTTAGATGTTGATGGTGAAGGTGTGAGTGTTTTAGAGAAGAGGTTAGATGTTGATGGTGCAGGTATAAAAACTCTGTATAAGATATCAGAGATTGACAGAAAAGTACATGTTTACTTTTGTGTGAGTTATGAGATCATCTTGTGTATCTTATTATATTTTTTTATCAAGAAATTGATTTTATAGTTGTTCTTACATTTTAATATATTTCATCGAAAAATAAATAAATAAATAAAAATGTTTAAAGTAGTAAATTAATATTGAAGTAGGGTTAATACATATAATACACTTATAAATCATACAATTTATTTTAATTTTAGTAAATTTGACAATCTTTTTAATTTAATTTACATTACAAAAGACGACTTAATGATATCACCTTATAAAATAAATAGAAAAACTCTGAACATACCCAAGACCGACCTCAAATCTCAACACTCCATGAGAATATGACTTTTTCGAATAATAAATAAATAACGAACATGTCCCAAAGGATTACATATTCCCCTTAGATCTATAAAATAATTGTTAAAGCATTGCATTTTAATTTAAATTGAAGTTTGGAGACGCTAAGTTAGAAATTATGATATCATAGAAGGGGAAATATACTACAAGGTGGTAAACATTGGTTGATTGTTTGGATGCAAATGTGCACATGATTGGAGGAGTAACTATTTGTATCAGATATTATAATTTGATATATGGGAGAAGAGCTAATATTTTGGCATGTATTAATATTTGTGAAAGCATAGAGGAAGAAATACTTAATGTTTGAATAAATTTAAATGAAATGTAGTTATACAATTTATATATTATTATATAAATTGTATCCAGTGATGATATAAAATAATACATAAATCTTGATACATTATATTTGAGTATTCAATATACATATTTACAACTAATTTTTTTTTAGTGTAATTTTTTTTAAAAATATTTTAAATCAATTTAAAAATATAATTCTCTCTTTAAATAAATAAATTAAAAAAAAAAGTTTAAATTTCTTTGGAAATTGTGTGGCAAAAGGAGGATTAGGGTTAGCCTAGGTAGCAACGAACGCTCTTGTAATCCCTAGTATGGGTGGGCCCAAGATGCCTTTGAGTGTGCTCGCCTCTTATTTTTTCCTACATGTGTAGAAGACTTAAACCACATCATAAACGTTGTCGGGATTATTCAATATACATGCAATATTATTTCAGTCATTAAATGTCAAAAGATGATATGTTAAAATGAAAAGAAATGTCAAAGTGGTTGTGGTTCTTTTGTGAAGATGCGTCATAGGTCGTGCATATGAGGGTAAAAATGCACTTTAGTACACTCAAAGCCTTCTATAGTTCGTACGAACAAGCTTTAGCAGTGAGCTTGGCTATTGCTTGGGCTTGTTCATAGCTTTGATGTTTTTAGGTATTAACTAAGTGATTTGATTTTTGAAAAGATATTTCAATATATAAAAAGTTGTCATGTAGTTCTTTTTAATTTTTGTTTTGTATATAATATATTATTATATTATGAAACTTCAACACAACATTGTTTTCATGTATGCGAAATGGGGAAAAGGCAAGTGACCTCGACTTACCATGCTCGATAAAAGCTTCACAATATTGTCCATGAACGCAAGCCATCATTCATTTAGAGTTCAATGACATTTTGGTTTGTTTAATTTGGTTGTTTGTGTTGTGGTGGAAAAATATTACTAAGAGATGGGCTTGGTATAAATTTCTAGGGATTTGGGTGAAAGAGTTACATTTATTTCCCATCTTTCAAAAAATTAGTGATTTTTTTGAAAAAAACACAAATATATAAGAAAATTAAGGGTCTTTTCAAATTTAATTGATTGTTAAGGTGTAATATAGCCAGTCAATGGAGCATCTTCATAATCCTCAATTTTTTCTACCTCAAGCGCAATTACTCGTGCATTAGCCTTAGTAAAGAAATGTATGGCAAACCTAATCCTTGATCGCAATCCATCTATAAACTATGCAACCTTATCTTTATCTTCCAAAATGAATTCAACTTTGTTCATTACATATGAGGATCTATATCATACTCCCATACTGATTCTCCAATTTTTTGTTGAATCTCTTTAAGATTTTGAATGCTCTGACTTGAGCACTTTTTCATCTTGAATTCTATGATTAATTATTCCTTGACCTATTGAAGATTTAGGGAAGAAACATCCCTCTTTTATATGAATTCTAGAGCTTAACCTGTTAAGGCTCTGATGAGCTCGCACTTTTTCACATCATTAGTGGTCACTCCGTTAACTTGTCGTTTCATGCCACAAGTTAACAAATCTGTTTAGGGTCAGAAGACCCATTATATGGTGTTAAAATCAATGGACATGACTATGTTCAAATACATGTTTGGTGCACTTGTAACTACTACTACTGGATTCTATGAATTAGTCATTACTGGTGTCTTAAAATTTGTTATAAAATAAAATCCAGCCTCTTCTAACTTCTTTTTGTCTATTGTTTTATTAGTTTCTACACTAAGTTTACCAAATTTATATGTAAACAATTCAAACCAATTTCCACATGTCCCAGCGTCTGCACTTTGATTTCTCCTTTCTGATGACAAAATGGGCTTGGGAGATGCATACTCGTGAAATAAATAATGTGTCTTTGAATTCTTATGTTTACAACTTTGAAGCTGCAATAATCCTATGATTTTGCATAACTTCCTCGAGAGAATATTCTTTCCCTAGTCCAAATAATATACTTATAACTATGATCTGTCGCTATCCTCTAGTTGCTCTAATGCGAATCTGCTTTCATTTTTATCCTTGCTTTGTTCCATATCTTCTATATCCCAATATCTATCTTTTTCTTTCTCAAGCCCTTTAATTCCTTGGTCTGCATAATCTCCAAATTCTCCATATTTTGTAAATTGTGTACCCTCTCTTTGGGCTCCCCTCTCTTCTACACCCTCTAATTTAATCTTAATATTTGTAGTTACATTTTAGTTATCTTGTTTATTCCAACGTCTTTGTTGTCGCAATGCTCTTTCCAATCCCAAAATTTTCTTCTCGCTCTGCTTTTATGCGTCCACCATATTCTGTGCCAAGTTCAAGTTCCTCTGCTCAACTCATCATCATTCACTCCTACATCGTACTCACCCTCATAATGCTTTAAGTGACTACTCCATATTGGTAGGGGTAGGCACCATGGCCTTTTCAATAACCAACATGTTGATAAGAGTAGGTAGTCATTGAAGAAACTTTCCTTGGATGCCTCTCACAAATAGCGCTTATGCAGCCTCAAAAATAATATATCCTTGTATAACAAATTCTATAATATATTCATTGATAGTATTTTTTGTACAGTGATCTATCTCATGAGTCCATTCAGTGTCTAATATTCATAGGTTTTCTAGTATTTCTTCTGTCCACACTGGAAATTATATCCTTATCGATCATAAATAATAATATTCCAATCTTGATAACCATGCATATAATAGTCCAGTCAATTCGCATCAGAAAATCTCATATATTTTTTCATAAATATGCTCGTGAATAATTTCATATGTAGAACTCCCTATTCTTCTTGCTTCCTCTTCTACGAAATTATGAATTCATTCATCGAGACATTTCTCCAAGTCTTTCTATCCTGATAGCCATCTCAACATGTTTTAACAATTCACACTCACCTCATCATTGTTAGCAGAGGTTCTCGGTTTGGAAAACCCATCATAAGTTGCTATTACATGGATAGTTGTGTGAAGTATAGACAAAATTATAACACAAACATAGTCGCAAACTAAACAAAGGTAGTATTTACTTAAAGATGGGGTATTATGCAAGATAATGCATTCTTAACAAATACATAATATACAATATTACTTTACATGATTAAATAAATTTAGACAAACAAAGCATTCATTGTGCATAGAACAATGATAAGAGACATTTGGGAAAACCATTTTATAATTATATATTAATGTCTATCACATCGAAAATTTTTTACAATAAAACTAAGTGTTATATATATGTGAGAGCTTTTTTATAATAAAAATAAGTATTGTGTGTGTGTGTGTGTGTGTGTGTGTGTGTGTGTGTGTGTCTAACAAGGCATTGTCACTTCATATTCTAACCTTTCACTACAAACAAAAGATAGACTTCACCTTTTGAAGACTCTTGACATATTTCCGAGTGTCGAATACATATAAAAAGAGATACAAAAGATAAAATATTATGATTTACACATGTGTCTATCAATAACAGTCTATGATTTTGTAGCCTTATTTACCACCAACAATTTTAGGGCATTTGACACTCCTAACTCCATACATTCTTATTATTAAATGTCCAAAAGGAAGAAGAACAATTGATGGTCACATTGGGTGCTAGAAGTCATTTTTTTTGGTGACAGATTGTTTGGCGAGTCAACAATTAGAATATTTCCATAGGCAAGGCATTGCTGACTGCAAGGAATTCAAATATATTGTAAAGTTACGGTCTTTCTTCTCTTTACCTCTATATTTTAGATACATATGTTACTCATAATAGCAATAAACATATTGTGACAGATTGTTTGGCGAGTCAACAATTAGAATATTTCCATAGGCAAGGCATTGCTGACTGCAAGAAATTCAAATATATTGTAAAGTTACGGTCTTTCTTCTCTTTGCCTCTATATTTTAGATACATATGTTACTCATAATAGTAATAAACATATTGGCCCAGACTTACTGACACGTGGCCTAGACACAATCGTACAATTCGTCTGGTTGTCGGTGAGGGTTTCGAGAAAGGGAAGTAACGGTCAAACACACTACGTGACGGGCAGCCTACGTGACGGGCAGATGTGACGTGCAGAAGGGGATGTTTTGGAATTTATTTGAGGTCTTTGTTTTTGTTTCCCTAACGTCAAGGAAAAGGTCTTTTTAGGGCCACATTGGGGTGTGGACTGTCTGGTATCTAGTGGAGGAGGCCCTGTTTATTTTTCCTCTGTTGTTGTGGTGAAGAATTCTATTGAAGAGGTTAGATGTTGATGGTGAAAGTATGAGTATTTTATAGAACGAGGTTAGATGTTGATAGTGAAGGTATAAAAATTTCGTAGAAGATATCAAAGATTGATGGAAAAGTACATGTTTACTCTGTATTATGTAAGTTATGAAATCATTTTATGTATCTCATTATTTTTTAAACAAGAAATTGATTTTACAGGTAATCTTACATTTTAATATATTTCGTTGTATCAATTAATTAAAAAGATAAAATAAAAATAAAAATGTTGATGTATTATATTACATAAAGTAGTAAATTAAAATAGGTTGATCTTAAATATGTATATTAGGTACTTAATAGTTGTTAATGTGATGCGTTATAATGTAATTGATTACTTTATACCCTTACAGATTACAATTTGTACTATATGTAGATTGCATAATTACTTTTCATTTAACTTTGTTCAAACATTAAGTATTCTTTGTTTATGTACCTTTACAAATATATGAAAAGGCCAAAATCTTGGCTCTTCTCCACTATATTTAATTGTAATGTCGGATTAGAATAGTTACTCCTCCACTCATTGCACTTCTACATCCAAACAATCTACTAATATTTACCACCTTGTAGCATATATCCCTTCCAAGTGATCCCTGATTTCTACCTTAGCTTCTCTAAACCTTCAATTTAAACCAAAGTGCACTGTTTAAACACTTATTTCGAAAATTCAAGAGGAACATGTAATCCTATAAGGCTTGTCAAGTACTAAATGTAAAGATATGTTGCTATTGCTTTATCATTTGGGATGGTCATACTCCCATTAAGTGTTGAGATTTGACACCCATTTCAGAGGTTTTCAAAGATTTTTTACTTATTTTATAGGTTGCAATATCATTAATTCATCTTTTATAATGTCAACTAATTTTAAAACACACTCAAATTTATTAAAATCAAATATATTATATACCTTATATAAACACATATAAATATTAATTTATGGTGATATAAGCGCATTAAGAATTAGTTTTTTATTTATTGTCTAAGCCATAAATATTATATGCAATAATATTTATATATAATTAATTTGAATTTAATATTTTTATATTACAATAAATTAATATTGAAGTAGGGTTAATACATATAATACACTTATAAATTATATAATTTATTTTAATTTTAGTATATTTGATAATCTTTCTAAATTAACTTACATTTACAAAAGACGTTTTAATGATATCATCCTTATAAAAAAATGGAAAAACTCTGCAAATGCCCAAGACCGACATCAAATCTCAACACTACATGAGAATATGTCTTTGTTGAATGATATAAAAATAACGAGCATGTCTTTGTATTTAGTAAAACAAGCCCTAAGAGTTCTCTCAGATCTTTAAAATAATTGTTAAAGCATTGCATTTTAGTTTAAATTGAAGTTTGGAGAAGTTAAGTTAGAAATCATGGCATCATCGGGAAGCGAAATATGCTACAAGATGATAAACATTAATAAATTGTTTGGATGTAAATGTGCACATAATTGGAAGAGTAACCATTCATATCAGAGATTATGATCTAATATATGACAAAAGAGCTAATATTTTAGCATGTATTAATATTTACGAAAGTATATAAGAAGAGATATCTAATATTTGAATAAATTTAAATGAAACACATTTATACAATTTACATATTATTAAATAAATTGTATTCAATGATGATGTAAAGTAACCAATAAATCATGATATATTATATTTATAACTATTAAGTATTTAATATACATATTTACAATCAATTTATTTCTTAGTGTAAATTTCAAATTATATATTTTAAATCAATTTAAAAATACAATTTTCTTTTGAAATAAACATAAAAAAAAAATATATATTAAATATAAAAATAATTAACTATAAAATAAATTTCAAATATTGATATAACATCATTTAATAAGTGAATACCAAGTTGAAATGCATAAGTATTATGGCTTATCTCCCATAATAAATATGAAAAGAGAATATGTTAAAATGAAAGGAAATGTTAAAGTTGTTGTGGTTCATTGGTGAAGATGCTTCATAGGTTGCGCACATGAGGGTAAAAACATGATGCTTTAGTACACTCGAAGCCTTCCATAGTTCATATGAATGAGCTTTAGCAGTGAGCTTGGCTATTGCTTGGGCTTGTTCACAATTCTGACGTTTTTAGATATTATCTGAGTGATTTGATTTTTGAAAATATGTTTCAGTGTATAAAAAGTTATGTAGTTATTTTTAATTTTTGTTTTATATATAATATATTATTATATTGTGAAACTTCAACACAACGTTGTTTTCATGTGCGTGACTAGGGGAAAAGTCAAGTGACCTCGGTTTGCCAAGCTCGATAAAGGCTTCGCAATATCGTCCATGATTGCAAGCCATCATTCATTTAGAGTTCAATGAGATTTTGGTTTGTTTAGTTTGGTTGTTTATATTGTGGTGGAGAAATATTACAAAGAGATGGGATTTGGTATGAATTTTATAAAAGATTTAGGTGAAAGAGTTGCATTTATTTCCCATCTTTCAAAAAATTAGTGTTTTATTTTTGAAAAAAACATAAATATATAATAAAATTAAGGGTCTTTTCAAATTTAATTGATTGTTAAGGTGTAATATAAACAAGAGCTATGAAATGAAAAAAATTATTGAATTTATTATTTATATAAAGATTAGATTATATTATAGAGTTTTTATAAATTAATTAATAATATAATTATAATTTATACTGAAACTTAAATACTTATTAATAAAAATTAAACTCAAAGTGACTTTTAATATAATAGTGTTTATAATATTACTTTTCATTATGTATGTACATTTTATCTTAGATCATCATAAAAAAACAATAATTAGCATATGAAATTTATGTAAAATACACTGATAGATAGATATATATTAGTAGAATAGATGCTCCAAGAATAATATCTATTGGTATATTTTACATAAATTTATCTAAGATATAAAAGCATATATATATATATATATATATATATATATATAATATTATAATATAAAATTATGTAATATACTATAATACATAATATTATTATATAATATAATATAATAATATTATATATTCTATAATTATATTATATTATAATAAAATATAATACATTCTCAATAAATATGTATGAAAAATATAATATATAATCTTACTAAATATTTCAACATGGTAAATACATAATTAAGTAATTTTATTTTGAAATAATAAAAATATCACAACAAACTTATAATTCACTCATCATGTTATTAAATAATTATGGCTCCAAATAAATAAATAAATAATTTTTTTATTTTGAAGTAAAAAAATTACCATGACAATAAATATAATTCAACTACCATATATTCCAACATTGTAAATACACAATTAAATTCTTTTATGTTGAAGTAAATAAAATTACCATAATTTATTCTCTTGTTATTAATAATTATGACTCAAATAAAAAAATAAATAATACTTTTATTTTATGGTAAATAAAATTACATCAATAATAAATAAAATTCACTGTCATGTTATTAAATAATTACCAGTTCAAATAAATAAATAAATTAAAAGTGGGTATATATTTGTTTTATAATGTCAACTCTAAAAGAATTAAATGCTAACATACTCACTCCATTATACAAAATTAATAAATTTACAAATTTGAGTACTAATATGTATTTAAAAGAAAATTAAGGCTAAAATGTGTTTATATAAAAAAAATAAGGGTTTTTAGCAATGAAAGACACATTCAATGTAAAAAAAATAAAGCCCAGAAATAACAAGGATATGGAATATAAAATCCGTATAGAATAACATATTTATTTTGAGAAATATATGCACATATATTGAAAGTGAGGCAATGAATAATGACATAAGATAGGAATTATATCTACAATATAATACTTTACAACTTTGAATCTAATAATTTATGTGAAACTGGAAGACATTCAAAACACAAAAATGACCATGTGTATCATGTGCACTCCATGCATTCCATGACCCTATGACCTTTGGGAGGCTACCATGTGCCATCCTATGATTAAGGATAGAAAAAGTCAAAAGTAAATCAAAATTGGAACTTAATAAACGCTGGACAATCATAACATGCTAGAAACAATAGTCAAAGTAAAAGGTAGGAATTTATTCCCATAGTCACTACAAAGACAAGAGAGACAAGGGTCTCAATAAAAATTGGATTTTATAAATCTAATGTATCTTTAGTTTATAAAAAACAAATGTCATGTAATGTCTTTGTTGAATTAATAATATATCTTTAGTTTATAAAAAACAAATGCCATGTAATGTCTTTGTTGAATTAATAATATATGATAGGAATATACATTAATTAGTCACATCAAAATTCAATGGCTAATTAATAATGATATAAATAGTTACATTGAAAATTTTATAGATTAGAAATTAAGAATTAATATTTTTAGTTGGAAAAAGGAAAATTATATTTAATTATTTTGTGAAAAATAATAAATATATATATAGTAATTTTTTAATTTTATGGAGAATATACATATGTCAAACCAAAAATATAATAGAATATAAAATATTTTGGATAGTATTATATAATATGCATTTTTTTTTTAAGAATTTAATATCTATGAAGTTGGCAAGCATTTAAATTGGAAATGATGTGAAATGTATTTCATAGAACGTGTTACAATAAGATTTATTTATTTTTATTTTTATTTTACAATAAAAAATTAATAGTGTAAATAACACTTTAAATTTGTCTTGTCAATCATAATCCATGAATGAACAATAAGATAGATAGATTTTTATAGGTTGATTAATGGTAATTGCCTAATTTGACTTAAAGTGAAAGTTATATTTTTTTTGATAGGTAATTTAAAGTTGATGGCTCCCTCATCCTTCATTGAAAACAAATAACCTTGAACATATTAGATTCAAATCCATAATATGCCAAGAAGTGGAACACATCCACACAACCAAAATTTTAACAAGCAAAAAAGCGACCAATACCCCATGAAACAAAACCAACCGCCCATGCAACATAGCCCATTTGTCTAAACACCAAGAACTAGAAACCCAAAATAAGCTCCAATGCTCCTGCCACCAAGAATTACTTGCAACCACTAAAGGAGCCACATGCTCCTACCCCTACCTAAACGAGAACCATCCTTTCCCTACAACTAGCCCTAAAACATTTATGACCCTCCCTCGCTCTCACCTCTATGGGAATAGAGTGTCATGGAGGGAGAATCAAGGATATGAAAGATTCATCCTTTTTTCTTCTTACAAATGACTATCCAATCCTCTCTATCTCCAGAATCCCCCAAGTCTTGGTCGATAGGGATGCATAAAATTACTTGTGAGTTTCCAAAGGCACCAAAAACCTCAATATTATTCACCTTAGAAATATTCAAGATGTCTAGAGGGAAGGAAATCACCTCTTGATACTTGAGGACCTTGTGATCAGTTTTCAGAATAGGTACCACCTCTTCTCTTATTGTTGTATCAGAAATACTATTACCGTCAACTAAAAGATGATTGGGAAAGACATCCTTCCACCAAGAAGATTCCACCTTTTCATTGAATCTTAGATAATTCCCAACCAAATTTGTTGTCTCAAAGAACCTAAGGCAACAAAAAAGGTAACCCCTCATAGTTGAGGGTTTAATACCAGCAATGGTCCTTAACTTTCAATTTGATAGAAGCTGGGAGGTCTCAAGAAATATCCATGCAGATTATAATATAAGTGAAAGTGATGTGAGAATATTTATTGGTAGGTACGCTCACTAATAATAAATCTTCCAGTGCATTACAAATAGATGAGAAGAAGGATTTAGACCATAATTGAAGGAAAATGTGCGATATTCAAACCTAATGGGCTTGGTGTTGAGGGATTCCATAAGAGGGTTAAAATATGTTGAGAGGATTATTTCAACCATGTGCAAAGAGGATGTTTCAATCATGTAGTTGTGCATTCCAACTAGAGGAATAATAATCAAGACTAACAATCTTTACTTGTTCTCAACTTACCATGTTTGTCAAAGTGGTCATTACCAAGAACAAAAACCCTATAACCAATTATCAATACAAATTACACATAATTGACACACCAAATATGTTGTGCAATATTTAAAACATGTTTTATGCATATTAAATCATGTCAAAAATAGTAATGCTTATTGTCACCAAACAAGATAGAGAATACCAACTATAATTATCATGAATATATACTGATTGAACTGCAAAGATGAGATGTAAACATATTGGATTTATGAATCCAGTATAGATTCTTATGATATAATTAATCAATCTTATTTTATGAATCATATTAAATAAAGTTGAGTGTTCAAATCACTTTAAAATAACAATATTTCATATTCAAATATACACAGAGAAATAATTACATAAACAAATGCAAATAAGTTGGCCCCTACCAACACATTTAAATGTTATGACATTAAGTCAAATATTCCATAACTAATCATGTTGAGACTTTTCAAAAAAATGAGAAGTACTAAAATTAGGTATAACATTGGAAACCTTGTTAGCTAGTTTCATTTTGTGAAATTGAGTTACAATTAAAATATTGTAAATTTCAACAGACTTAAGAGTGTGATCTAGGTAAATTATTTCCTAAGTAGTTATGCATGAACCTCTTTAATAAGTAAGATATTAAGGGGTGGATTTTTCAGTTAGCATTGCATGAAGAATACAAAATTTATAACAAGGAAAATCATGTTAGATGAACAATCAGTGCATAATCTAGAATACAAATTTTAAAAATAAATTAACATTTACAATCCATGAATATTAAATTCTTGTTATTATAAAATATTAGTCCAAAATATCCAGAGCAATTATATGGCGGATTTCCTCGATTTCCTGCCCATTATGGCCGAGAAATTGGGGGCACCCGATTTTATGGCGGAGCTGTGCGATGGGTTTCGTCTTCTGGTGGATCCCCGCTTGGGCCTGATTACTGAGGAGAGTCTGAAGATAAATTTTGTTACTTTAGGGTTAGAGTCTTTGACAGATTCAGAGATACAAGCGATGGTGCAGGAGGGAGATTTGGACGGCGATGGGGCTCTGAACGAACATGAATTCTGTGTTAAAATGATCAGATTTAGCCCTTCTTTCATGGCGGAGGCCGAGAAATGGCTCGAAGAAGCCCTGGTCAATGAATTGGAAGCAACCCTAAAACCCTGTAAAGATTAAAATGCTACTGAAAAAAATAAGAGAAACGAAAAATTCTCAGAAAATATAAAACACTATACACTATTAATTTAAAAACACTAATTTGAGTCCTGTCAGTGCCTTATATTAGAGTCTGTGGAAAGGCTAGTACTGAGATTTTCCCTGACACAACAAGATTTCGCACAGCATTGTTTTGACTACCTTATTCCAATGTGTTTTAGATTCAGCACTATTATAACTGGCCAAGGCGCTAACTTTCAACATTGCAGTGGAAAATCCTCTCTTAAAATGTTACCTAAACATAATAGATTATTCAAATTTCCCACCAAAATTATAAAAATGTGAATTAAAGGCATTTTAGGAACAACCTATGCCAAAAGATGAGGGATTGGAGTTATCTAGATAGTTCATGATGGCCATCAAAATATGTAAGCACACTATAGAGAGGGTTGGGGAGGTTATCCCCATTTTGGATGAATTTTTACACAGCTAGCGCATCCAAATAAAATCTTGGAGGCTCAACTCCAATCTGAAGAAGCTCAGAGGTAGCAGCTCGCTGATGTTGCACTCTTAATAAAAGATCATGCCAAGCATGTCAAAGCATTCAAAGATGTAAAGGTGATGGAAGATGCAATCAATAAACATCGTCAATAGTTGAATGCAAATTTTGTATCCCTTTGAGGATAGGTTGACAAGAAGCTCTGCACACTTGAAGATGTCCAAAAGGATGCCATCGCATCCCTGGACAAACAGGTCAAAAAAGGCTAATGAGACATCCATTGAACTTGATGAGATAAAGAAATAAAGGGGACCATAAAAGAAATAACTACAAAAGCTCTCAAGGTATTGTCACATTGGGATAATTTGAAGAAGGAGATTGAGTAGTCAGGGCCCAAATTTTTGACAGAGGATACTAGCATGACTTAGTCTGAGATAGACTAAGAGCATAGTGTGGGGTGATGTTGGCCCTAAAATTTTGGCTAAGTGATGTTCAATATTGGCACAGAACTAGCACAATGCTAAAGGACCATGGTGCGGAAGGACCGTGGCACATAGCTGATAGGCATAAAACCTATAGGGTATAAAAGAATAATGGCATAGAGGAACTAGTGTGAGAGAACCTAGTCAAATGGGAATGAGTCATGAGGAACTTGAGGACATAAGACTCAAAACATAAGCATAAGACTAGGGGATCACGTGGGAAGTAGAAGTAGTTAAGAGAACAATTCATACGGGTCACCTCGACCCTATTAATAGGAAGTTGTGCACCAACTCGCAAGAAGAGGAGCGCATGGCATCAAATATATAGCATAGAGCGAGGATATAGGGGGTGCAAAGGCTCAAGTCTTTAGGAAAAACTAATTATTGAGTGTCATGACTCTCACTTTGTTGAGAGTTTATTGGCCAATTATTCATGCCATTAATGATTGTAAACACTTGGTCAAGGAAAAAAAAGTATAAATACCCCTATTGTAAATTACTACAGGGGAATTTTTGGAATGAATTTGTGATGAAAATTTGCCTTTCTGATGATTAAGGTTAATACAGGGGATAACAGGTTTTATCAATTTCATGTGTTTTATGATGATCGATGGTGTATGAGTTAAGTGATTAAAATTAAATATGAGTTATGCCCTATTTTTCTTTTCTTTTTTAAGTAACTGATGCTAATATAAGATGACAATATTCTGCGTAGTGATATTAATCGAACCTAGAACTCAAAGAATCAAGGTTGTCTATCTTTACATTTATATAATCTCTATTTAATTTGCATAAAGAGAAGGATATGAACAAGTTATTAACACTATACAACAAAACCTTCAGGAATCGGTCTTTTGCTCGTGTTTCAGGTGAGCGCACAAGACCTAAATCTTACGTGAAAGGGTCAGTGCGCTAGCTCGTTGGGCTAGACTTCAGTGCAAAGCTAAAATTATCAAAGAAACCCCAACAAGAAGTCAATGCCAAAGTAGAAGATGCACACTCTATTTCAAGTGTTTGATGGATGCCCATATCTTATTATAAATCACATTTTGTTGGAAATGCAACTTTGTCTATAACTTGTTCCAATTTGATTTTGCTACAAATGCAATTTTGCAAAAGTTGATGCACAACATTGAGTGCCTCCTTCAACATACCCTCTTTACATAATGTTACAAGATTGAGGTTCAAAAAATATTCCCACTTTGTCTATATTATTTAATATACCTTTGAGTCATTTTATGCATTATCTTACAATCATTGCAAATGATTTGGTTATTTATTTTCGTTTGTTTGTTTTGGGTTAGCATCCAATAAAAATCTTTTTGGGTACAACAAGGTATGACACGACAGTGTGTAGATGTGATTTCTTGTAAATGTTGGTCTACAATAGCTTTCCCTCCAAATTTAAATTTAAATTTACACTTCAAGCTTAGGAAATTCTTTATTGCACATAACCCTGACATTAGACTTTAACACATATTTTAAACTATTATAGACGTCCATTATTTATTATAATCTCTCATGGAAATCAACCATTACATTTTACCGAAGACTAGATATCCTCACAACCCCTGTCACTGAGGACCCTTGTCATACGCCATGTGTAGTGCTGGATGTGTGAGGTCGAAGGACTCTACCAAAGTTGTCTAGGTAATGCCAACACTGTAACCTATACACACGTCATTCTCTAAACAATAAAAAACCTTTAGAAAAACAAGGACTATATACAATGGAGTTACACATGGCAGTCATGTATTTGTAGAGATGGTATATTAAAATATCTAGATAAATCAATCAATATCATTCTTTTCTCATCTTAATAATAAATCATCAAATAAACAAACGTATTACTAAAATCTATACATCCTTCTCAAACGTTCCATACGTGGAAAAGAAATACACCAACAGAAAACGTTACGGTCCAATCAATAACGGTGAAACGTTACGTTGGGGTTTTATCAAGTCCCTAAATATGATAGGATTACTGACACGTGGTCCCGACACATTCGTACGATTAGTCTGGTTGCCAGCTAGGGTTTCGGGAAAGGGAAGTAACGGTGATACACGTGGCAATTGTGACATCGATAAGGGGATGTTTTGGTTTATTGTTTCCCTAGCGTGAAGGAAAAGGTCTTTTGAGATCCACACTAGGAGGGTGCGGACTCTCTGGTATCTAGTGCAGATGGTCCTATCAAATTCATGCTGCTTTTGTTTTGATTTTTTTTTTTGGGGGTGATGGTGAAGTATTCTAGAGAGGAGGTTAGATGTTAGATGTTGATGTTGATGTTGATGGTATCGAGTGATGATATAAAATAATCAATAAATCTTGACGCATCATATTTATAATTATTGAGTATTCAATATACATATTTACAACTAATTTTTTTTTAATGTAAATTTTTAAAAAAATATTTTAAATCAATTTAAAAATATAATTCTCTCTTTAAATAAATAAATTAAAAAAAAAGTTTAAATTTCTTTGGAAATTGTGTGGCAAAAGGAGGATTAGGGTTAGCCTAGGTAGCAACGAACGCTCTTGTAATCCCTAGTATGGGTGGGCCCAAGATGCCTTTGAGTGTGCTCGCCTCTTATTTTTCCCTACATGTGTAGAAGACTTAAACCACATCATAAACGTTGTCGGGATTATTCAATATACATGCAATATTATTTCAGTCATTAAATGTGAAAAGATATTATGTTAAAATGAAAAGAAATGTCAAAGTGGTTGTGGTTCTTTTGTGAAGATGCGTCATAGGTCGTGCATATGAGGGTAAAAATGCACTTTAGTACACTCAAAGCCTTCTATAGTTCGTACGAACAAGCTTTAGCAGTGAGCTTCGCTATTGCTTGGGCTTGTTCATAGCTTTGACGTTTTTAGGTATTAACTGAGTGATTTGATTTTTGAAAAGAGATTTCAATATATAAAAAGTTGTCATGTAGTTCTTTTTAATTTTTGTTTTGTATATAATATATTATTATATTATGAAACTTCAACACAACATTGTTTTCATGTATGCGAAATGGGGAAAAGGCAAGTGACCTCGACTTACCAAGCTCGACAAAAGCTTCACAATATTGTCCATGAACGCAAGCCATCATTCATTTAGAGTTCAATGAGATTTTGGTTTGTTTAATTTGGTTGTTTGTATTGTGGTGGAAAAATATTACTAAGAGATGGGCTTGGTATAAATTTCTAGGGATTTGGGTGAAAGAGTTACATTTATTTCCCATCTTTCAAAAAAATAGTGATTTTTTTGAAAAAAACACAAATATATAAGAAAATTAAGGGTTTTTTCAAATTTAATTGATTGTTAAGGTGTAATATAGCCAGTCAATGGAGCATCTTCATAATCCTCAATTTTTTCTACCTCAAGTGCAATTAATCGTGCATTAGCCTTAGTAAAGAAATGTATGGCAAACCTAATCCTTGATCGCAATCCATCTATAAACTATGCAACCTTATCTTTATCTTCCAAAATGAATTCAACTTTGTTCATTACATATGAGGATCTATATCATACTCCCATACTGATTCTCCAATTTTTTGTTGAATCTCTTTAAGATTTTGAATGGTCTGACTTGAGCACTTTTTCATCTTGAATTCTATGATTAATTATTCCTTGACCTATTGAAGATTTAGGGAAGAAACATCCCTCTTTTATATGAATTCTAGAGCTTAACCTGTTAAGGCTCTGATGAGCTCGCACTTTTTCACATCATTAATGGTCACTCCGTTAACTTGTCGTTTCATGCCACAAGTTAACAAATCTATTTAGGGTCAGAAGACCCATTATATGGTGTTAAAATCAATGAACATGACTATGTTCAAATACATGTTTGGTGCACTTGTAACTACTACTACTAGATTCTATGAATTAGTCACTACTGGTGTCTTAAAATTTGTTATAAAATAAAATCCAGCCTCTTCTAACTTCTTTTTGTCTATTGTTTTATTAGTTTCTACACTAAGTTTACCAAATTTATATGTAAAAAATTCAAACCAATTTCCACATGTCTCAGCATCTGCACTTTGATTTCTCCTTTCTGATGACAAAATGGGCTTGGGAGATGCATACTCGTGAAATAAATAATGTGTCTTTGAATTCTTATGTTTACAACTTTGAAGCTGCAATAATCCTATGATTTTGCATAACTTCCTCGAGAGAATATTCTTTCCCTAGTCCAAATAATATACTTATAACTATGATATGCCGCTATCCTCTAGTTGCTCTAATGCGAATCTGCTTTCATTTTTATCCTTGCTTTGTTCCATATCTTCTATATCCCAATATCTATCTTTTTCTTTCTCAAGCCCTTTAATTCCTTGGTCTGCATAATCTCCAAATTCTCCATATTTTGTAAATTGTGTACCCTCTCTTTGGGCTCCCCTCTCTTCTACACCCTCTAATTTAATCTTAATATTTGTAGTTACATTTTAGTTATCTTGTTTATTCCAACGTCTTTGTTGTCGCAATGCTCTTTCCAATCCCAAAATTTTCTTCTCGCTCTGCTTTTATGCGTCCACCATATTCTGTGCCAAGTTCAAGTTCCTCTGCTCAACTCATCATCATTCACTCCTACATCGTACTCACCCTCATAATGCTTTAAGTGACTACTCCATGTTGGTAGGGGTAGGCACCATGGCCTTTTCAATAACCAACATGTTGATAAGAGTAGGTAGTCATTGAAGAAACTTTCCTTGGATGCCTCTCACAAATAGCGCTTATGCAGCCTCAAAAATAATATATCCTTGTATAACAAATTCTATAATATATTCATTGATAGTATTTTTTGTACAGTGATCTATCTCATGAGTCCATTCAGTGTCTAATATTCATAGGTTTTCTAGTATTTCTTCTGTCCACACTGGAAATTATATCCTTATCGATCATAAATAATAGTATTCCAATCTTGATAACCATGCATATAATAGTCCAGTCAATTCGCATCAGAAAATCTCATATATTTTTTCATAAATATGCTCGTGAATAATTTCATATGTAGAACTCCCTATTCTTCTTGCTTCCTCTTCTACGAAATTATGAATTCATTCATCGAGACATTTCTCCAAGTCTTTCTATCCTGATAGCCATCTCAACATGTTTTAACAATTCACACTCACCTCATCATTGTTAGCAGAGGTTCTCGGTTTGGAAAACCCATCATAAGTTGCTATTACATGGATAGTTGTGTGAAGTATAGACAAAATTATAACACAAACATAGTCGCAAACTAAACAAAGGTAGTATTTACTTAAAGATGGGGTATTATGCAAGATAATGCATTCTTAACAAATACATAATATACAATATTACTTTACATGATTAAATAAATTTAGACAAACAAAGCATTCATTGTGCATAGAACAATGATAAGAGACATTTGGGAAAACCATTTTATAATTATATATTAATGTCTATCACATCGAAACTTTTTTACAATAAAACTAAGTGTTATATATATGTGAGAGCTTTTTTATAATAAAAATAAGTATTGTGTGTGTGTGTGTGTGTGTGTGTGTGTGTGTGTGTGTGTGTGTGTCTAACAAGGCATTGTCACTTCATATTCTAACCTTTCACTACAAACAAAAGATAGACTTCACCTTTTGAAGACTCTTGACATATTTCCGAGTGTCGAATACATATAAAAAGAGATACAAAAGATAAAATATTATGATTTACACATGTGTCTATCAATAACAGTCTATGATTTTGTAGCCTTATTTACCACCAACAATTTTAGGGCATTTGACACTCCTAACTCCATACATTCTTATTATTAAATGTCCAAAAGGAAGAAGAACAATTGATGGTCACATTGGGTGCTAGAAGTCATTTTTTTTGGTGACAGATTGTTTGGCGAGTCAACAATTAGAATATTTCCATAGGCAAGGCATTGCTGACTGCAAGGAATTCAAATATATTGTAAAGTTACGGTCTTTCTTCTCTTTACCTCTATATTTTAGATACATATGTTACTCATAATAGCAATAAACATATTGTGACAGATTGTTTGGCGAGTCAACAATTAGAATATTTCCATAGGCAAGGCATTGCTGACTGCAAGAAATTCAAATATATTGTAAAGTTACGGTCTTTCTTCTCTTTGCCTCTATATTTTAGATACATATGTTACTCATAATAGTAATAAACATATTGGCCCAGACTTACTGACACGTGGCCTAGACACAATCGTACAATTCGTCTGGTTGTCGGTGAGGGTTTCGAGAAAGGGAAGTAACGGTCAAACACACTACGTGACGGGCAGCCTACGTGACGGGCAGATGTGACGTGCAGAAGGGGATGTTTTGGAATTTATTTGAGGTCTTTGTTTTTGTTTCCCTAACGTCAAGGAAAAGGTCTTTTTAGGGCCACATTGGGGTGTGGACTGTCTGGTATCTAGTGGAGGAGGCCCTGTTTATTTTTCCTCTGTTGTTGTGGTGAAGAATTCTATTGAAGAGGTTAGATGTTGATGGTGAAAGTATGAGTATTTTATAGAACGAGGTTAGATGTTGATAGTGAAGGTATAAAAATTTCGTAGAAGATATCAAAGATTGATGGAAAAGTACATGTTTACTCTGTATTATGTAAGTTATGAAATCATTTTATGTATCTCATTATTTTTTAAACAAGAAATTGATTTTACAGGTAATCTTACATTTTAATATATTTCGTTGTATCAATTAATTAAAAAGATAAAATAAAAATAAAAATGTTGATGTATTATATTACATAAAGTAGTAAATTAAAATAGGTTGATCTTAAATATGTATATTAGGTACTTAATAGTTGTTAATGTGATGCGTTATAATGTAATTGATTACTTTATACCCTTACAGATTACAATTTGTACTATATGTAGATTGCATAATTACTTTTCATTTAACTTTGTTCAAACATTAAGTATTCTTTGTTTATGTACCTTTACAAATATATGAAAAGGCCAAAATCTTGGCTCTTCTCCACTATATTTAATTGTAATGTCGGATTAGAATAGTTACTCCTCCACTCATTGCACTTCTACATCCAAACAATCTACTAATATTTACCACCTTGTAGCATATATCCCTTCCAAGTGATCCCTGATTTCTACCTTAGCTTCTCTAAACCTTCAATTTAAACCAAAGTGCACTGTTTTAACACTTATTTCGAAGATTCAAGAGGAACATGTAATCCTATAAGGTTTGTCAAGTACTAAATGTAAAGATATGTTGCTATTGCTTTATCATTTGGGGTGGTCATACTCCCATTAAGTGTTGAGATTTGACACCCATTTCAGATGTTTTCAAATATTTTTTACTTATATAATAAGTTCCAATATCATTAATTCATCTTTTATAATGTCAACTAATTTTGAAACACACTCAAATTTATTAAAATCAAATATATTATATACCTTATATAAACACATATAGATATTAATTTATGGTGATATAAGTGCATTAAGTATTAGTTTTTTATTTATTGTCTAAGCCATAAATATTATATGCAATAATATTTATATATAATTAATTTAAATTTAATATTTTTATATTACAATAAATTAATATTGAAGTAGGGTTAATACATATAATACACTTATAAATTATATAATTTATTTTAATTTTAGTATATTTGATGATCTTTCTAAATTAACTTACATTACAAAAGACGTTTTAATGATATCATCCTTATAAAAAAATGGAAAAACTCTGCAAATGCCCAAGACCGATATCAAATCTCAACACTACATGAGAATATGTCTTCGTTGAATGATATAAAAATAACGAGCATGTCTTTGTATTTAGTAAAACAAGCCCTAAGGGATTACATATTTCTCTCAGATCTTTAAAATAATTGTTAAAGCATTGCATTTTAGTTTAAATTGAAGTTTGGAGAAGTTAAGTTAGAAATCATGGCATCATCGGGAAGCGAAATATGCTACAAGATGATAAACATTAATAAATTGTTTGGATGTAAATGTGCACATAATTGGAAGAGTAACCATTCATATCAGAGATTATGATCTAATATATGACAAAAGAGCTAATATTTTAGCATGTATTAATATTTACGAAAGTATATAAGAAGAGATATCTAATATTTGAATAAATTTAAATGAAACACATTTATACAATTTACATATTATTAAATAAATTGTATTCAATGATGATGTAAAGTAACCAATAAATCATGATATATTATATTTATAACTATTAAGTATTTAATATACATATTTACAATCAATTTATTTCTTAGTGTAAATTTCAAATTATATATTTTAAATCAATTTAAAAATACAATTTTCTTTTGAAATAAACATAAAAAAAAAATATATATTAAATATAAAAATAATTAACTATAAAATAAATTTCAAATATTGATATAACATCATTTAATAAGTGAATACCAAGTTGAAATGCATAAGTATTATGGCTTATCTCCCATAATAAATATGAAAAGAGAATATGTTAAAATGAAAGGAAATGTTAAAGTTGTTGTGGTTCATTGGTGAAGATGCTTCATAGGTCGCGCACATGAGGGTAAAAACATGATGCTTTAGTACACTCGAAGCCTTCCATAGTTTGTATGAATGAGCTTTAGCAATGAGCTTGGCTATTGCTTGGGCTTGTTCACAGTTTTAACATTTTTAGATATTAATTGAGTGATTTGATTTTTGAAAAGATGTTTCAATGTATAAAAAGTTGTCATGTAGTTCTTTTTAATTTTTGTTTTATATATAATATATTATTATATTTTGAAACTTCAACACAACGTTGTTTTCATGTGCGTGACCAGGGGAAAATTCAAGTGACCTCGGCTTGCCAAGCTCGATAAAGGCTTCGCAATATCGTCCATGAGTGCAAGCCATCATTCATTTAGAGTTCAATGCGATTTTGGTTTGTTTGGTTTGGTTGTTTATATTGTGAAGGAAAAATATTACAAAGAGATGGGATTTGGTATAAATTTTCTAAAAGATTTAGGTGAAAGAGTTGCATTTATTTCCTATCTTTCAAAAAATTAGTGTTTTTCTTTTTGAAAAAAACATAAATATATAAGAAAATTAAGGGTCTTTTCAAATTTAATTGATTGTTAAGGTGTAATATAAACAAGAGTTATGAAAATGAAAAACATTATTGAATTTGTTATTTATATAAAGATTAGATTATATTATAGAGTTTTTATAAATTAATTAATAATATAATTAAAATTTATACTGGAACTTAAATACTTATTAATAAAAATTAAACTCAAAGTGACTTTTAATATAATAGTGTTTATAATATTACTTTTCATTATGTATGTACATTTTATCTTAGATCATCATAAAAAAATAAAAAATTAGCATATGAAATTTATGTAAAATACACTGATAAATAGATATATATTAGTAGAATAGATGCTCCAAGAATAATATCTATTGGTATATTTTACATAAATTTATCTAAGATATAAAAGCTTTTATATATATATATATATATATATATATATATATATATATATATATATATATTATAATATAATGAAATTATAAAATTATTTAATATACTATAATACATAATATTATTATATAATATAATATAATAATATTATATATTATATAATTATATTATATTATAATAGAATATAATACATTCTCAATAAATATGTATGAAAAATATAATATATAATCTTACTAAATATTTCAGCATGGTAAATACATAATTAAGTAATTTTGTTTTGAAATAATAAAAGTATCACAACAAATTTATAATTCACTCATCATGTTATTAAATAATTATGGTTCCAAATAAATAAATAAATAATTTTTTTATTTTGAAGTAAAAAAATTACCATGACAATAAATATAATTCAACTACCATATATTCCAACATTGTAAATACATAATTAAATTCTTTTATGTTGAAGTAAATAAAATTACCATAATTTATTCTCTTGTTATTAAATAATTATAAATCAAATAAAAAAATAAATAATACTTTTATTTTATGGTAAATAAAATTACATCAATAATAAATAAAATTCACTGTCATGTTATTAAATAATTACGAGTTCAAATAAATAAATAAATTAAAAGTGGATATATATTTGTTTTATAATATCAACTCTAAAAGAATTAAATGCTAACATACTCACTCCATTACACAAAATTAATAAATTTACAAATTTGAGTATTAATATGTATTTAAAAGAAAATTAAGGCTAAAATATGTTTATATGAAAAAAATAAGGGTTTTAGCAATGAAAGACATATTCAATGTAAAAAAAATAAAGCCCAGAAATAACAAGGATATGGAATATAAAATCCGTATAGAATAACATATTTATTTTGAGAAATATATGCATATATATTGAAAGTGAGGCAATGAATAATGACATAAGATAGGAATTATATCTACAATATAATACTTTACAACTTTGAATCTAATAATTTATGTGAAACTGGAAGACATTCAAAACACAAAAGTGACCATGTGTATCATGTGCACTCCATGCATTCCATGACCCTATGACCTTTGGGAGGCTACCATGTGCCATCCTATGATTAAGGATAGAAAAAGTCAAAAGTAAATCAAAATTGGAACTTAATAAACGCTGGACAATCATAACATGCTAGAAACAATAGTCAAAGTAAAAGGTAGGAATTTATTCCCATAGTCACTACAAAGACAAGAGAGACAAGGGTCTCAATAAAAATTGGATTTTATAAATCTAATGTATCTTTAGTTTATAAAAAACAAATGTCATGTAATGTCTTTGTTGAATTAATAATATATCTTTAGTTTATAAAAAATAAATGCCATGTAATGTCTTTGTTGAATTAATAATATATGATAGGAATATACATTAATTAGTCACATCAAAATTCAATGGCTAATTAATAATGATATAAATAGTTACATTGAAAATTTTATAGATTAGAAATTAAGAATTAATATTTTTAGTTGGAAAAAAGAAAATTATATTTAATTATTTTGTGAAAAATAATAAATATATAATAAATATATATATAGTAATTTTTTAATTTTATGGAGAATATACATATGTCAAACCAAAAATATAATAGAATATAAAATATTTTGGATAGTATTATATAATATGCATTTTTTTTCTAAGAATTTAATATCTATGAAGTTGGCAAGCATTTAAATTGGAAATGATGTGAAATGTATGTCATAGAACGTGTTACAATAAGAAAATTTAATTTTTTTTTACAATAAAAAATTAATAGTGTAAATAACACTTTAAATTTGTCTTGTCAATCATAATCCATGACTGAACAATAAGATAGATAGATTTTTATAGGTTGATTAATGGTAATTGCCTAATTTGACTTAAAGTGAAAGTTATATATTTTTTGATAGGTAATTTAAAGTTGATGGCTCCCTCATCCTTCATTAAAAACAAATAACCTTGAACATATTAGATTCAAATCCATAATATGCCAAGAAGTGGAACACATCCACACAACCAAAATTTTAACAAGCAAAAAAGATGCCAATACCCCATGAAACAAAACCAACCGCCCATGCAACATAGCCCATTTGTCTAAACACCAAGAACTAGAAACCCAAATTAAGCTCCAATGCTCCTGCCACCAAGAATTACTTTCAACCACCAAAGGAGCCACATGGTCCTACCCCTACCTAAACGAGAACCATCCTTTCCCTACAACTAGCCCTAAAACATTTATGACCCTCCCTTGCTCTCACCTCTATGGGAATAGAGTGTCATGGAGGAAGAATCAGGGATATGAAAGATTCATCCTTTTTTCTTCTTACAAATGACTATCCAATCCTCTCTATCTCCGGAATCCCCCAAGTATTGGTCGATAGGGATGCATAAAATTACTTGTGAGTTTCCAAAGGCACCAAAAACCTCAATATTATTCACCTTAGAAATATTCAAGATGTCTAGAGGGAAGGAAATCACCTCTTGATACTTGAGGACCTTGTGATCAGTTTTCAGAATAGGTACCACCTCTTCTCTTATTGTTGTATCAAAAATACTAGCACCGTCAACTAAAAGATGATTGGGAAGGACATCCTTCCACCAAGAAGATTCCACATTTTCATTGAATCTTAGATAAGTCCCAACCAAATTTGTTGTCTCAAAGAACCTAAGGCAACAAAAAAGGTAACCCCTCATAGTCGAGGGTTTAATACTAGCAACGGTCCTTAACTTTCAATTTTGATAAAAGTTGGGAGGTCTCAAGAAATATCCATGCAGATTATAATACAAGTGAAAGTGATGTGAGCATATTTATTGGTAGGTATGCCCACTAATAATAAATCTTCCAGTGCATTACAAATAGATGAGAAAAAGGATTCAGACCATAATTGAAGGGAAAGGTGCGATATTCAAACCTAATGGGCTTGGTGTTGAGGGATTCCATAAGAGGGTTAAAATATGTTGAGAGGATTATTTCAACCATGTGCAAAGAGGATGTTGCAGTCATGTAGTTGTGCATTCCAACTGGAGGAATAATAATCAAGACTAACAATCTTTACTTGTTCTCAACTTACCATGTTTGTCAAAGTGGTCATTACCAAGAACAAAAACCCTATAACCAATTATCAATACAAATTACACGTAATTGACACACCAAATATGTTGTGAAATATTTAAAACATGTTTTATGCATATTAAATCATGTCAAAAATAGTAATGCTTATTGTCACCAAACAAGATAGAGAATACCAACTATAATTATCATGAATGTATACTGACTGAACTGCAAAGATGAGATGTAAACATATTGGATTTATGAATCTAGTATAGATTCTTATGATATAATTAATCAATCTTATTTTATGAATCATATTAAATAAATTTGAGTGTTCAAATCACTTTAAAATAACAATATTTCATATTTAAATATACACAGAGAAATAATTACATAAACAAATGCAAATAAGTTCGCCCCCACCAACACATTTAAATGTTATGACATTAAGTCAAATATTCCATAACTAATCATGTTGAGACTTTTCAAAAAAATGAGAGGTACTAAAATTAGGTATAACATTGGAAATCTTGTTAGCTAGTTTCATTTTGTGAAATTGGGTTACAAATAAAATATTGTAAATTTCAACAAACTTAAGAGTGTGATCTAGGTAAATTATTTCCTAAGTAGTTATGCATGAACCTCTTTAATAAGAAAGCTATTAAGGGATGGATTTTTCAGTTAGCATTGCATGAAGAGTACAAAATTTATAACAAGGAAAATCATGTTAGATGAACAATCAGTGCATAGTCTAGAACACAAATTTTAAAAATAAATTAACATTTACAATCCATAAATATTAAATTCTTGTTATTATAAAATACTAGTCCAAAATGATCAAGTATTCAAATAATTAACGATATAATTATAATGTTATGACAAAACATTATATCTTTCCTATGGTAATGATGAAATCCTGTAGATCATTTCAAAAGTTAATCAAAACCAAAAAAAAAAAAAAAAAAAAAAAAAAACATAAAATAAAGAAAGAACAAAAAAGGAAAAACTAATTGAAGAAAATCTTCAAATGATGACCAGTAACTAAATAATGTAGCCAATTGTCACCAAGATCATGTAAATAAAAAGCATTGTTACCAAGAATAACAAATATTTTATATGGGCCAAGTCAAAGCGAATGGAATTTATGATGCTTGTCAGGGTCTTCATAATCTTTGTCCTGGTATAATACTAAATAATAAACTTTAAAACTCTTCTTTGAAACTTTTTTATCAAATAACTTTTTAAGTTTTTCTTTAGCCTTTTCTAATTTATGTAAAGTAGTAACTTTAGTTTCATCAAGGGCTACGATATTATTAATTTTCTGGTCAATAATGTTAGTATTTTCTGTTAAATATTGAAGGGTGGTTTTAGTGGAAGAAATATGGAGTTGTGTAGGCAAATTTGAATCAAATCCATAAGCCAACATGAATGTAGAATAACCTATTATAGCGTTCACCATTATGGGATTAGCCCATAATGCTTTAATTATTTTCAAATTCTAATCATGTTTATTAGTGCACACCAACTTTTTCAAAACCAAAATATAGTTTTTATTAGTGGACTCAACTTGTCCATTCCCTTGAGGATAATACTTTGAGTAATGATTAAAAATAATTGAATAATGTCCTAAAAACTCTAGAAAATAATTTAAGATAAATTGAGGAACATTATCAAATATTATTCTATAAGGAAGACCAAATCTAGAAAAAAAATGATTTTCAAAAAATGAAATAACTTCAGTTGTAATAAAAATTTTCAATACTATTGATTCAGGCCACTTAGTGAAATAATATGTGGATATTAAAATATACCTATGACCAGATAAATAAGGGGATGGATATCATAAACAAAATCAATACCCCACTTATTAAATGGTTTTTTAGAAATAACAATAATTAAAGACATTGCAAGTAGTCTATCTCTTCTAGTAAAATGTTGATAAGGCATATATGCATGAACTATTTTATATGAATCTTGAAAAAATATAGGCCAATAATAACTTGCACACAAGATATTTTATGCAGTAGTTTTTTTCATAATTACCACCAAAACCACCCTCATGATATCTTATAAGGACCTTTTATGTTTGATTTTGAGTTAAGCAATGTAAAATAACACCATCTTTGTTCATATAAAACAAAAAAATCTCTAATAAAACAAATTTCAAAACTTGTAATTGAAGTGATCTTTATTTTTTATCTGAGTTATCAAGACAAGATTTATTTTGGAAGTAATAAATCATATCGTGGTACCAATCATATTATGAAAATAAACAATCCCACTCATACATTTCACGGTCAAATTTAAATTGTTTTGAAAAGTTAACAGTCTTCATATTCTTGAAATGAGGTTTAACATGAAGAGAATCATCAATTGAAAGAACTAAAACATTTATAATAGAGGTCACATTTTTAGCCAAATGTTTAACCAAATAATTTTCCTTGATGGTCTTGGATGTTTCAAATTCAAGATCAAACTCTTGAATCTTAAACATCTACCTAGATAACATTCCTTGAATAGTAGGATACTTCAAAATATAAGAAAGGATAGACACATTTAATCAAACAATGAATTTATTTCCCATAAAAAGATATATAAACTTATTCAAAGATGAAACTAATGATAAAACATTTTTTTCAATCAATGGATACCTAGTCTCAATTTCTTTCAAAACTTGACTTGTATAACCAATAGGTCTTTCTTTATGATAATCAATGTGTTACGTAATAACAACACATATGACTTTCTTAGTGGAATTAACATAAAGAATAAAAGGTTTGTTTGGATTTAATTTGAAAATTATAGGTGCATGTGCAATGACAAATTTCAAACTATTAAAAACTAAATCAAAAGTTACATCTTAGACATAGACCTATGTTGCATTTAAAAGAACTTGTAAAGGATTAGATTTATAAGCAAAATCAGAAATAAATTTACGCAAAAAAATGATTTTACCAAAAATGATCTAGGACCATATTGGTATTTAGGAGCTAGTAAATATTTAATATCCTTAAGACATTCAAGATTGATTGATATGTCAATCTTTGAGATGATATGACCTAATAATTTCCATTTAGTTAATCCAAAAACTAATTTCTTAGGATTTAGAGAAATAACGTATTTGTTATAGATTGTGAAAATTTCATGAAGATGATCAATATGTTTCTTTCTCTTTTTATAATGCATGATAAGATCATTGAGGTAGAATTGAATAATAATGCCAATAAAATCATCAAAGGCTACACGCCTAATCCTAATGGCACATACATTCATTAAATTAAATGGCATTCTATTGAAATCAAATGTTCCTCTTCACATAGTAAAATTAGTCTTATCTAGATTTACGAAAATCCAATTGTAACTAGAAAATATGTTAAGAAAAGACAGCATTTCAAATCTTACAACTTGTTTCAAAATCTGATCAATACTTGGTAGAGAAAAAATATATTTAACACTAGCTCTATTCGAATCTCTAAGGTCTACACATAATCGAATATCACTATTTTTATTCCTAATAGGAACTAAGTTAGTGTAGACACTAGTTTATGATTATATAGCACCTCAGTCTTATACACTTAGTAAACTTAGACATTGGTTGTTTCTCTCAGTTCTAGACCTTTCCTACTTCTGCAAGTATCATATCTAATCTATCTTATACCCCTTGGCCTATATATCTTAGTCTAAGCAGTCTTATGTTGATGACCCATGCCTCCTATCTTACCCATAATGCTTAAAATGTACTTATATTACATCTTTTCAAGTTTTGAAACTATACCTATTTTTCTCCTCCCTAGACACTAACATCTAGGACAAACACTAGCATTGACGTTAGTGTCCTAGCTTGATACAAGTATCCAGTGCATAAAGTTATCTTATTTACAAATGAAACATATCCTATTGGTTGGCCTAAGTGATTTAATTTAAGTTATTAATCCAAATAAATTGATATAAATACAAGATCAACCCTCATTCATTCCTCACCTAGAAACATAAGAACAATACCAAGTATTCTTCCCAAAGAGCATTCAATTGAACAAAACTTCTCTATTTCCATACCAGTCATAAGTAAAACACATCTAAAGGTCTGAAGTACTAAAGGAGTAGTCTAAGGGTTTGATTTTATAAGTTACAAGCTAAGTCACTATTGTACTTGTTTTCCACATATTGCATGATTCACACATAAGCTAACACATAGGGAAAAAATACATGAATATGAGGCCCAATTTTATAGTATTGGATATGTAGGCATCACCCAATAATAGTAAGGTCTTTGGGTTCAGCTTGACACCATGTGCCCACTAACCCATTTTTTCCCAAGGTCACTATGAAGATGGAGAACTAGGGTTTTGCCATTTCTCAAGGAGCAAAAGTTCGTAACCTAGATCTGAATACACTAGAGCAAAGTTGAAGGAAAAATTATAAGCATCTAAGTGGTCACATCCTTTTCCAATAGGTATTATTTACATGACACTTACATTGATCCCATATAATAATGCTGATGTAACCATCACATGCTAATGTTAGTGTCCATGGCTCCAAAAGCGTTAGATCTAAAATCTAATGAATGTTTCAGAACTATCTTTCATTTTTATTCGTACATGTTCTAGATCCAAAACTTTATCAACATTAGAACTAGATAAGTATATTACTTCCTTGTCATTTCTAGACATAGCTTAGTTGTACTTTCCATAATTAGACTATCTCAATTTTATAAATTCAACATATGCCTCTATTTAAGTTTTAGCATCTAATTAGCCTGTTATAAATATGATTATCACCCTTATGCCATTTCATTTATTATACCCCTTTAATCGAATCTATGGTTAATAATAAGATCACCTATATCAATTTAGGGTTAAATATTTGGCAAACTTGATCTTTGAACATCAAACCATAGGTCACTTAGGTTTTTTTTATTTTTTTTGTTACTACTCCTTGATTTGTATAATTTTACAATCATGTTTGCCATGGACATCTCTATAAATTAATTCATGGTACAATACCTTATAGTTTTTTATGGTTTTTCATATTATTTACTTAGTTAAAACCATATGATCCATAAGGGATTCAAAATCTGCATTCCTATATGCTCCTTCTTGTTTTAATGTTTATAATAAGAGGGATTTAAAGTGCAAACAACACTTAATCTCTATTTAAAATTAATTTTGAAATGTTATAGAGATAATACATAGATTAAAACATGTGTGCTCTTGACCATTTGTCCTATCTAGGTCTTATTTGAATGATAACCACCATCTCCAACCCATTATTCGCCCATAGATTATATTGGATTCTACAATCCAAGTTGTTACTACTCGAAGAGGTAAAATTACTCCACCCACTTTAACACCTATTAATGTACAACAAGTGCCACCTAAACATAAGTTTGCAATAAAATCTAAGGGATATGACATTTTTGACTAATTAAACAATACACATGATAATATTTCAATCTTTGAGTTCCTAAAGCAATCTACTATTTATAAGGATATTCTATACGAAGCATTGTGTGAAACAAAAGTTCTAATTAATATTGAGCTTGCTTATTTTGTGGATATAATGAAAGATCTCAAGAATAATTCCACACTCTTTTCGAGAATAATGCCACACTCATTGCCTTTGATCTGATAGATTTACCATCTAAAGATACTATTGACCAGAATTTGCCTTTATTCATACAATTTACCATGTAAAATAAAGGCATCAAAATGGTACTCATTTATAATGGATCGGGCTTAAACATTTGTAGCATAAAATTTATAGCTACCATGGGTATAACCACCAATATTATTAAAAAAATAGTTATGTACATAAAAGGGTTTGATAATTCACATAGCCTTCTAATTAGTGAAATCACATTAGATGTAACGTTGGGAAATAAAACTGTTTCCACTATTTTTCAGGTCATGTCACAATCATTACATTATAATTTAATTTTGGGTAGACCTCAGATACAAGTAATGGAATTTGTCCCATAAAAACTTGATCGACGTATCAATTATATACATGATGGGACCTTATTATCCATGCCCACTGATGATGATCCCTTCAAATTTTACAAAATGATATACTTTGAAATTGAGAGCATTTCTATAGTGGTACCACCTCAACAATGCATCCCTCTTGATCATATACAAACATATGAAATAGGTGAGTAAATTAAAATGGATCCTTTGTCTCTAAATGAAAATAAGGCACTAAAATCTAGAGTGCATATAGATATACATGAGGATAAAGAACCATTACCGAAAGAGCCAATAAAATGACAAGAGCTCCCAACATTTGAGCTTCCTTTATTAGTCAATACTAAGAAAAAAAATGGCCATGTTTTAGATTAATATGATAGTGATGATGAGACAACCTATGATATGGTAGACGAGAAATTATGAAACTTAAAATTTGATCCACTTGATCACCTTCCATATAACATATTCGAACCTATGGGTCCTAACATATATAAAATAAATCCACTTGTCGAAAATATAGAACTAAATCCAGGTAAGGGCAAAACAAAAATAATAGACAAGCATGTAAATGTTTGTTACTCTATACTTCCCTCTTAGTTGAAAACATTGAATCAACTTACCATGGGATACTATAAAATATATTATACTAGTTGCTTATGCTTTCCTTTATGCACTTCCTTGAATGACTTGTCTTGATATTGTATATCTTGTTCGAGCATTTGAATATGCTCCTTTACTTACAACTCCCATGCCTATGTATGCTTTCATTGACATTTATATATGTCATTGTTTTTTTATGGACATTTGAATATGCCATCCTTGCCTTTATGGAAATTTGAGTAAGTCACGTCCCTTCAATTGTGCTATAGTTAAACATGCCCCTTATTTACAGTCTCCTTGGACCATTATCTTTTGACTTGATTTTGAGTGGTCTTATGTGTGTGATTGTTTTTTCATTGGGCTTGTACTATTACTATCTATACATTGTCATGATCCTTATCATGAATCTTAGGTCTACAAGTGATCACATTGGTTCTATGCACTTCAATGATATATCTACCTAGACATGTTCTTTCTATATGATACATGGTTACATTCACAGATTATACAGTTGTCTTATCCTTTTGAGGTGAGGTAAATACAAGTTTTTATATTTACCTCACCTAAAATGGGAACATATTAGTTGGGGCATGCCATAGAGGCATGTTCTCCATAGTTGGCACAATTTTTAGATTCAATGGGGGCATGCTTTGAAATAATGTTCTTCACACTCATTTAGTATATTTATTCATGCATATATACTAAATGAGGGCATGTCAGAACATGCTTCTAAATCATGCCCCCACTAAATGAGGGCATGTCATTAGGTATACTTATATCAGTTTTCTATTCAATGAGGGCATGTCATATGGGCATGGCTTCCACACATTCACAGTTTTCATATTTAGTGGGGGCATGATTTAGAAGCATGTTCTCCACATCTATTTAGTATTCAACATCTCTAGATTACATTGGGACATGTTTTATAAACATGTTCTCCATGTTAGTATGTATATCAATTTTTTCAGAATTCTCCATATATAGTGGGGGTATGCTTTGGAAGCATGTCCTCCACACTTACACAATTTTCTTCAATTGGACAAATCACATAGTTATATGATTTAGATTCACAGTTGTGGCATAATTCTATACATTGATACCATTGTTATATATAATTTCAACATGAGACATATCTATGGTGCATATGTTATGCAATTTATGCATAATATTAAAAAATTCACATCAATTTTAGGTTTCAAAACTCTTTTATGGACTGTTACCACAACATGGAATTTTTTCATACTAATACCCCATAGACTTTTATATACTTTATTGAGCTAATCTAATACATTAATTGGTTCACCTTTTAGTATGGATGAGGGATCTATTGTCCTAGTTTTTTAATAATGGTCAAAAAGTAAAACTTAGTAAAATTCAAAATTGGTAAAAGGTATAATTTTCATTTTTCAAGGAAAGTTTATATCTAACTAATTCAAATTGTGCAAGGGTTTGAAAATTTCCTAATCCTACCTGTTTAATGCTAATATTTGAAAAAATGTAAAATGACCCTTCAAATCCTGATAGCCTTGCAGAAATCACTATTGGATCTTGAGAGCTTTATAAGTACATTTGTCAGGTGTCAATAAGAGTGCATCACTTCCATCAAAACTTGAGAGCTATGATGACATCTCTATCAAATCTTGATAGGCACGCTAGCACATCTAACATGGTTTGATACCCTTGCAAACCACTTCCCCAGACTCTAACACATATGCATGAATAATTTAAAAACTATGCCTTTATTGTAGAAATACCCCTATTGTTTGGCCATTAATGGTTTTCACCCTTTTCACATGTGAAAACATATATATTTCAATCTTGATAATTTGTTTTCATTGTTGATAATATCTTCATTGTATAGTTTTTGACCCCTCATTATGAATCTTTTCTGCCTCTGCTACATACTCCATCCATTCACTTGCAATCATATACCTATTCAAAAGTCTTCATAATTGGCTAGGGTTTTGGGGATTGAATAGAGGCAAGTCTTTGATCTCTTATGTTTTCATTTGCAACTAAAACTCAGTTTTTAAAGCCTTTCCTTGATTGATTGTTGTCTGCAATCTACCTTGTATTCCATTATTGGGTTTGGTTTAAAAAGGCTTTTGTATCAAAAAATCTAAAACAAACCCTATTTTTAACTTATTAAGTCTTGTGAATTTTACAATTCATCTCCCTAAAGTCTAATTTATCTCTCCCAATCTCCACTACCTTGTTTGCATTTTCCTTAGGTCTTGGCCTCTATGTCTGCACCATCAATGGACCCTGATATACCTACTAAGACCTTCATTGGATTATGACCTCCTTAACTACATATTAGATGGGTACCAAGGCACCTGCTTGTAACCTTGTCAGGTCTCGATAAGCATGCTAACATGATCATTGAAACCCAAAAATCATGCTAACATGACTATCATAACCTGACAAGCATGCTAACACTACCCTTAAAACCTGATGATATTGCCTACAACCTCATCGAAATATGCTCCCCCATAAGTAAATTTTATATAAAACAAGGTTTTGATTGATTTCTCAATAAAAATTTATTACTAGGTGTGGTACGGTGTAAAGTTTTTCATTTAGGAGGTATGTTTATTTTAGATGTCAACATCCGACACTCCCATCAAAGGTACTCAAAATAAAACTCCTCCAAAGAAAATCTTGCAGGGAGAAGAAAAAATAAAATACTTATTCTAGGGTGTTGTCCCCCCATTAAGCTTGGAATCAAATGTTGGGAATATAACTGATATTGATCTGTGACATGTTAACATGGAAGAATTTTTGAACAAAATCAATGGAGTGCATAAAATTGATTATGTTCAAAGTATACATGATAGTGGATTAGCAAATGCATCTTCTTTTCCTACTTCAATGCAATGCCCAAAATTAGTATTGACCATAACTAAACATTATGACTTTGAGAAAAGGTATATTTTATATTCTAAAGGAGAATTTGTCATATTTTTGGCTCCATAACATTTCTATAAGCTACTATAATTTTTGGAATGAGAATCATATGTTGACTTGTCTCCTATTTCAGCTCAGTAGTTTTGGGATGATAATATCAATTCTTGTGAAAAATGGGTGAGTAATAAATGGATGAAAAAACCTAAGCATACATCTACCAGGCTCCCAAATAATATTTGTAGGTTTGAATTCATAAACTAGGTAAATTATATGATCACACTCTTACACAGGGTAGTTGGAAGCTTGGATGCAAGCAACTTCCAAACTTGGATGTATAGATACATATGGGTCATTCATCAAAACAATCAATATATCAATTGGGGCTACTTAATCAATGACTCAATCCATAAGAAGTTAATTGAAGTCAAAACAACTTTTAGATTCTACATGACTTCATATTTGGGTTATGTAGTTTCCAAGAAGATATTCTATGATGGATTGAATCAGGTAGGAAACATCAAAACTACAAAGATATATGAGTTATTACCTAAAATCACTCTAAAATAAAGTGATCATCATTTTCTAAGGGAAAATGATGAATTAATTTAGTATGTCATTCAAATGTTTGAAATAGAACCTTACAACATAATAATATCTATGGAGGCAATGACAAAGATTGCTAGATGGGGAGTTGGGTTCATTAAATTTATAGATTTTTATTATATGAGGGTTTGTGGATGTGATTTTTTACCATTCATGCTTCCTATTTATGTTGATAATAAATGAGATTTAATGGAATTGGCAAGACAATTGGTTGAGACTCATAAATTTTTAGCTAGTAAACATAAAGTCAGAGTGAAGTTTCCAATTTCCATAGGTATATATACATGCTCATAATTGATAAATCAAAGTCAGTTAAAAAAGAGATGACACATGTCACTATAAGTCTATTTTAAATTAGATATTCATTTGATATAAGAGGTTTAGTGTCACATGGCAGGTTGGTTCTTCATATCAACACATACCTCATTTTGAAGATTATTGGCTGGATTGTAAGGATGAAAAAGATGTGAGGATTAGATATTGTTAGCGATTCATAGCAAAACAAGTTAATGCATTTGGGATTACAAAATTCCCTGAAAAAAATTAGACGATGAGGATACATTGGATCCTATTTTTTTAAAGGAAAAACTTGAATCTAAACCAATTCCCAAGATTGATTGGAACAAGAAAGAATCAACCTCTCTTATGAGTAGAACTCAAGGTGTACCTAAAAGACATTACAATGGATGAAAGATATAGGACTCAATGTTGACCAAGCAAGGTTTCCACCACCAACGATAACAAAAGCTAAACTAGGAAGGTTTCTCAAATAACAAGTAAAATCCAAAACATCTCAAGCAACTAATGAAAGTGAAGGCATTCCTGACATAGAGGGAGAGATTGAAAATTAAACTATCTCAACAAATTATTCAAGTTCTAGGTCTCTCAAATTTAAAATCAAAAGGTTCGTAAAGAAGTCTTCTTGTTCTTTGATTATCTCTATTTATGAAGATGTTCCTCTTGACAGTTTTGTTCAATATCAAATGTTGGTAACAAACACTACTCAACAGTTTATTGCATCTAATTCTTCATTGTTACCATCTAATCAACATGATAGTTATTTGTCTTTACCTCCTCCAAGAAATTTTGAATTGCTCCCTAAACCTTCACCCAAAACTCCAAGACATTTGGTTGAGAAATAGAAGGATGAAATAATATTAGACAATGTCTAACCTTCAAAAAATATTCTCCCTTCTCTTGAATTATCCATAAAATCTAACTCTATTTAAATACAACAATCTCTTTCTAATGTTAAAATTCCTAATTGGCTTGATGAAGTGGTAAAGAAAAGGAAAAAAATTGTGGAATCCCAAGAGCTTGACTTCAGTACAATAGCTTCTCTTCCTCCATAGATAGATAAAAATCCCAAAACTGTGTGAAGGATAATAAAAAACAAAAAGGGATGTAGATATGCATAAGTAATTGTTCCCCCTACAGAAAAAAATAAAGATAGTGTTAGTGCTTCGAACTATCAAATATAAAAAATACACTTGGGAAAAGAGAAGATGAAATAATATTATTTGGATTACAATCCTTATGAAGAGATTAGATGAAATAAGAGAATAAAAAATAATAATAAGCTTTAATTTGTCCTTCAAGTTTTGAGAAAGGAGAGGTGAGAACTCTTTAAATATAGTGAGGAAGTCAAAATGACTTACAAAGAAACTCCATCATAACCTTGGCCAACCTTCTTATTGTATTCCTAGTGTCACTAAAATCCATGGGGTGAGGGAAAAGTGTGTTAAAAGTGTTGTAGGAGCTACATATAACATGGAACTCTAATATTCCCTTCAAAAGGGATAAAAGAGGTGTGACACCTCACACATTCCCTTAATATATGAATTAAAGAAAACATCATATGGGAATAAATCTACACACACCTAAATAAATTAGGATAGTAAAATGAACCCAAATAAAGATTAATATCCAATAGTTCATGTCCTAACCAAATGTATAATGAGAATATATTTAAAAACAACAAAAGGTGTGAGCTAGGGCACAAAAGGTGTAATTGATATTACACAAAGAATGATAACATTGGTGGAAGACTTCAACTGGCATGAATTCCTCATAGTATAACAAATAAAAAAAATTGAGAAGCTCCTTATATGAATGATCTAATATTTCCACTACCAATTTTTGGTACTCTTACTCTAATTCACCCAATAGACTCCCTAGAAGGACAACTTGCACCAGATGTTGACTATTGGCCAACCAACACCTTCTCCAACCTAATTTATCCACATTATGGATAACACCTTGTATGGGTGGGAAGGTTCAAACAATGGTGGATACATATTAATGGTATGCTTATAATTCACCCCCACATACCCAAGGAGGTTATCAAATACCTTAATCCAATCGCCACCATCCCTACGATATATAATGGATTCCAAGTTTAGATTCACAACTAGAAAAAAATTCTAGTCCTGCCTCTCCCTTTCTTCATTAGAATCCATATGGCCTAGGCAGGAGTCATTAGAAAAAATAATTTGGTTTCCAACAATGTCTAACCACTATGACCTATGCCACCAGTAACAAAGCAACCACTATGTCATGTTGAGGTAAAGATGAAAACATATCCAAATCTATAATCAAGAATATAATTTTAGTTTAATACTCAATATCAACCATCAACATCATATTCATAAGAAACTCCCGTGTATAAAAAATTAATGGCTTTGCAACCTTCGCCATTGGCCAAATAGACTCCCAAAATATCCCTATGACTCAATGATAAACAAATGTCATAAATTGTAGCAGAATATGATCTACATATATTGGGAGTTACACCTAAAGAGGTGTACAAGGTGTTTATTGAGGATATAAAATATGATATCTATGGCAAAGAAGAGGAGAAAGAGTTATTATTTTGGAAGGTGGTGTGCACATGTCAAGTGTGAAATAACATCCCAGCCATCCTATTAGTATAAATCCCTCCACCTCCCTAGTCCATTGTAGTTTACATAGTTTAGAAATAACATGAGGCCAAGGGTAGAGTGTAAGCTCTGATAGAAGAAGAAGCATTGAGGTTGACAACATGTGTAGGGGAACAAGTGACATAAAAAAGCTCAATAAAATAAAAAACTGCAATGGAATCTCTTTTGGGAGAAGTGGCATATAAAAAGATATCCATCTAAAGCCTTTGGTATGGAAACCTCACATGTATGGAGTTACTTGGCCACATCCAACCATTTCAAAGTAGATATAAACATTCACAAGTTTAGAGGGAGTAACTGAGGAAACACAAATAAAAGTATTTCATGCCCGAGTACCAAGTGGTACCTTCTTATTTCCCACCCTATCACCACCACTCTCACCATACTCTCCCACACGTGTGTATTAAGAACAAGCATGACTACATTAATCTCCCAAGAAAGAGAATTCAAATTGACCTAATGCATAGGCTCAAGTAGAGGAATATCCAACACATGAGACTACTACCAAGGCTAGAACATAAGAAGAGAAAACATTAGGGGAGAAGGATAATGAGGCCAAAGAGGCCTTAATCCAAAAATAAGAATAAAAAAAGGATGCATAGGAGAAGAATCAATAAATTAAGGTTAAGGATAAAAAGTAGATAAGGAGAACAAAAAAAATAGAAAGAAGAAATGTGAAAGCAAGAAGAATTAAGAAATAAAATCATGCATAATAAATCAAAGAATGACACAGTTGAACAAGCTTCAAAATCCAAAGAGGATATAGTAAAAAATCTCTAGGATGAGGTTGCTAAGGCCACTCAATAATTTGTAATTCAAGGCCATAAAATAGTATGCAAGTCCAACATAACATAAATAAGGAACTATAAAAACGTAGGTTGGAGTAGATAAAACACAAGCACAACCTTCTAGATCATCTACAAATAAATAAAACACTCAAATATGTGAGGAGAATGTTAAGTTATGAAAACAATTTCCAAAGCATGTAAGTTGATTGAAAACACCTACTTGACACTAGTTCAAAAGGTTTTGAGGGACCAATGTATGTTTGAGGGTAAGTATTTCACTACCCTCCTCACAAGGATACCTCAATATTGGGCCATAGAACAACACCTTTAGGACATCAAATCCCAAATGCTACAAACACACAAAAAATGGAAGTTATCTTTGAGTTATTGGAGGAGTACGAGCGTGTTTTAGAAGATGCTACACACTAGGCTATGCAAATTTCTAGGAAGATGCTTGACTAGAAGGACCAACATCAATATGCATGTAAGGAAATTACATCAAATCTCTCCCAAGAAAAAAAAGTTAAAGGTGGTAATGGAGATCCAAGCATCGCCAACTGATTTGGACAATGCCTTGCAATAATCTCTCAAATTGAGAGATAACACCATGTTTAAAATGTGCACTTTGGATTTGGAGATATTTCACATCATGTTTGTAGGCATACAAACTCAAAGATATGTAAACAAGATTGATCATATCATGCAAGATATACAATATAAAGTTTCATAACATAAACTAATCATTGTAAATGTAGTTGATGATGATATTCAAACCATCATGTAAATCCCAACACTTGTTCACACATTTTTCATTATAGTCAAGGACATCTTGATAGACTAGAGAAATTATAAGATAGATTTAAAAAATCTATACAATTGTATCCAAAAAATTATCGGTAAACCACTATATGTTCCACTTCCCCAACTAATACAACTTCTCTATGCAAAGAAAGCTTCTTAGATAATGTATCCTCCTCCTCAAAAACTACATGTTATAGCAACAAATTCTACATCCTTATCATTAACCTACTTAGCAACTGCCTAATCATTATAGATTGAACCTTCTGTAGTAGTGTAGATTATTCCTCTTATGTCATAGTAAGGTATTATAGCCTTGCAATTTTGGTCAAAATTTGAAGATGATTTTTTTTAGGTAAGAAGCTTGCGAGTAGGGTCAATATGGTTGAAAACCCATAAAGGGTGGCCTCATGGTTATGCCAACCTATTAAAAACCTAAAAAGGGTGGTAGGTTTATATGTTAGTTGAAAACCCAAAATAGAGGCCGAAGTGTGCAAAATAAGTGAAAACTAGCAAATAACACTTCAAGAGAAATTGTGACCATTGCTTCTTTACCAAATTGACAATTTAGCTCAGAAAAACTCCACTTTAATCCACTCGTGATACTTATTTAACTTATTTGTCTTAGTAGAAGACAACTTTGTAAGGTTAAGAAAGTATCAATATGGGATACAAAGTATAATTTTGATGAATATTTTTATAATATAAATAGGTGGCACGTGTAAGACATTATATTTTTATAAGCTATGATCTCATTTAGGATGGTAAAACATATGAAAGTTGAAGGGTGACATTGGTCATGTAGATAAAAGGTCATGAAAATGAAGAGTCATAATATCTTCACAACATTACATATACTCTAATTTATAAATAAATAAAGGAAGCATGTAGTAGATATTACTACATGGTATTCTTTGATTTATTATGTTGTCAACGTATTTTATGCACTTATAAATCTATGTGAATTGATTGCATATTCATTGTGACTAAATGTATCTTTGTTTGTTATTTATCATTTAACTCTCTAAAATGGTAAAATGTTAATAAAATCACAAACTCTAATGGAAATTTTGAATAAATCTTGGTGTGTGAATATGCACTGCAATTATTCAGAACTAGTTTATAAATTTTTGTAAGTATTATTAGTTTAGTCATAACATCATAGACTACAACAACTAGTATCTCCCAATGAGTGATTTCAAGGACCGATACTAACAAAAAGTGCCTAGTAACATTAAATTCAAGCTCCTTTAGTGCTTAATATTTATTCACATAACACAAAAATAATACAAAAATATCTTGCCTCTCTCAATATGGTAATGTTGGCTACTATGACCTTAAAAATCAACTATGTCTTACTTTGGCACTCAAAATTTCATTCACTTGTGCCTTTGTTATAATCCCAAGTTAAAAATCTACTCCTCCTCAAGCCCCAAACATCATAACTACTCCTTGGATCATAAGTTTCAATATCTAACCTCCCTATTGATCAAAATTTTATATTTCTTATATGAAGTTCCTCATATAATGCTAATATCATATCTCATGGTGCCATTATTTTATTGATTTATATCCATATATCTCCATGTATATTCAATGTTTCTGACCACTGCAACAAACATAAAATGTTATGATGTTTGTTTTGTTCCCATTTATGATGCTTGAAAAGGATTTCACACACTAAATGTTTTAGCATTGGGCATTTTTAATGCTCTTATAGAATTCATGACTATCTTTTCATCCATAAAATGTTTTGAGGGATGTAATAACATAGATCATTAGCTAAGCCCTAGCTTCCAAGTGCATTAAAGAATATTATGAAATAATTATACGCACATAAAATTTAAAACAAAAATCACCAATCCACATAACAAGTCTCCAAATAAACCCTTAGTTTACATCGAAAACTTAAGCACATCATCTCTTCATGTGCTAAAAAATGAAAAAATAATAGAAATCTTTAAAAAACAATAGTCCTTCCTAAAAATCATCTCACATAAAGAAGACATTGTTAGTGTATGTTTTTATTTTTCCCTATTATTTAATTAGGGAATATTATATATTTGTGCATAAATGGAGTTTTCCTACATTCGTGGGATAGGCTAGCTTATGTGGAGATGTGTGTCATAGATGTGTCATAGGTGTCATAAGAATGTCATAAGTAATTCCTTTGACCGGCTATTCTAGGTATAGGAGTTACTTCTCTATTCTTAGCACCTTGTCACCACCTTTTGTGGAGGAGTTATAGTCTATTCTTGGGGTGCTTTGACCACCATTTGTGGAGGAGTTACTTACTAGCTCTCCTATATGTATTCTTCATTATGGCCATCTCATGTTAATGGAATATTGGCTTTTCTCTAAATTGTCTCTTGTTTGATTTCATTTACTTTAGCATTTTTTGATATTCACTTGCTTCGTCCCTTGCAACCACGACTTGTCAATCCTCGTTATTCATATCTTGGCGAATCCTTTGATATGGTATCAGAGCCACCCCGATAACTGGTTGTCTATTTTGCTATTGCTTTCATTGAAATCTAGAGCTTTGTTAAGGCATTTTTTTATGAAATTTGAAATTTTTTGGGAGATATTGCTAGTTATCCATGGTATTGTTCCTTCCATGGATTGTTTGGTCTCTCCATATACATGCAGGTAGGATTTTGCAAGATCCAATAATCTTGTTTCTATCAATCAGCTTGCATATTTTATGTTTTAATCAGAATTGCAGGTTGTCACCTGCCTTTGCAATCTCTTGGTAGCTGATTCTACTTTTGCATGCCATTTTTTGGTTGCTGGGGTCATTTTTTCTAGCTAAAGGTGTTTATTTTACACTAGATCTGCATCTTCTGTGCATCAGCAAGAAAAATGCTTTATGGGTTTTGTTCACAGCCTAGAAAAACCATCTGGGTATCTTTCAATTTTTGCATAAATTCTATATACTTTGTAGAAATGCGCTCAGAAAGCTACCGCAGGACCCCTCTCTGTTGACAGTTGCAATTTTGAAGGCAATTTTCAAATGCTCTGTTCTTACTCATACAGACTCCTTTTCCCACAATTTTATTTTTGATTTTAGCTATTTTTTCATTCTCTATGTAGTAGTGTAGACGTTTTTTGATTTTGATGCTAAGATTTTTCAAAAATAGTAGATTCTCAGTCATGACATTACAGAGTTCTCATTTTGAAAACTTCGAAGGATCATAACTTTCACATAAGACCCCGTATCGAGACGATTCTTTTTTTGAAAGTGCATAATTTTTTGAGTAGATCATAGTGGTGCTATTTATTTCTCTAGATATTATGCCAAAGTTGTATTTTTAGCATATGCTCTTCATGAGGGTTTTGTAATGCATTGAAATAAAGACCACTTAGTATTTCTTGCTAGTGGCAGTTGTAAACGCACTAATATAAAGTGACAAATCATATTTTTTTGGGGGGTTCTTTGATTGAGCAATATTTGAGTTTTTTTAAAGCTTGTATATTTGATTATCGAAGATGAAGGGTGAGGCCCGAGTTGGCAGGAGGCCAATTCCCTCTCACAAAGAACTCCTTTGGATTTATCACTCTATGTTGAGTCCAATGAGCTGTTGGAAGGCCACTTTCTCTCTCAAAATATGATTTTTTTAATGTTTTAGTGTTGTTTTTTGCAAAAACACTAGTTTACGGGAAATTGAATCTTTAATATCTTGCAAACGGTAGCTCAAATTTAGGTGCCATTTTTTGAAAAAGTATTTGTACTTAAATTATCCATAATGTAGGCTTGTTATTTATTAAAAATACACTAGTTTATAAAGTGCCTAAAATTTGGGTCTCCCAGGATGCATTTTCGACCGAGTCCGACGTCTTGTTTGCTTAAAGTCTTGCACTAATTGCTCTAAGATGCATTATCTGCTAAGCTTGACATATTTTAAGCGTGAACTTGCATATTTGGGGGGTTCAACATTTTTAGGGGGTGTGATTGCTTTTCAACACTTGCAATCTTTGCTTTAATTCTCCTTTTTGCATAATTTCACAACTTGCAGTCAACACAACTTCACCTAAATTTAGCTTAAAATAGATTATTTTCAACTTAAACCCCTAACACCCCTCAACTATCATGAATAGAAGGTTAAAATGTCAATCATTCTTAGAAGTGAAGGGTTGTATAGGATCACCATGGGTACTGAAGTAGAACCCAGCACTGATACTAAAAAGGTCAAGTGGTACAATTGTAGTGATGAAGCCTATGGATTACTGAGCTTGTCTATGTCTCTAGAATTTCTCTTCCATTTAGAAACCTCCAAGACTCCCAAAGACATATGGGACAGCCTAAAAACCTTATTTGGGAAGCTTGATGAGATGAGAGGTCATGAGCTCAAAAACAAACTCATAAGTCTAAGTCCTAGCAACTTTGACACCCTACAAGACTTCTTCACTAAGTTTAAGGCCCTCAGATTGTAATTGAAAGAATGCGAGATAGAGAAGAAAGATGATCAACTCATCCTTTCTATTCTTGCAAAGTTAGGTCCAAGCTCTTTAGTCTTTGTCTCCACTTTCCATGCCACAAAAAGTGCCCTTGGCACTACATGAAAAATGCCTTCTTTGGATTCATTCATTGCCGACTTGACTAGGGAGCAAGATAAACTAATTCAAATGGGCATAATGAAGTCTACTCAACCCCAAGATTTGATAGCTAGAAATGGTAAGGATAAGACTTCAACAAAGGAGAAGAAGAAAAAGAACAAGGACCAGGAGAAGAAGAAAGAAAACAACAATCCTGCCAAAAATAACACTGATTCTTCCTCATCCAATACTAAACCTAAGAAGGAGAAGGTTAAGTGTGCCTATTGTAAAAAGACAAGGCATGATGAACACAGATGCATGAAGAAACAAATAGATCACCTAACTCATCTTCTAGAAAAGCACAACATCTGTGTTCTTGAGTCCAAGCAGAATTTATCTACCCAAGATTCTACCAAGGCAAAAGGCAAAGGTAAGGAAAAAGAAAAGGGTAAGGCCCTTGTAGCAACTGCAGCTTCTAAAACATCATGGGTCATTGATTCGGGTGCTTCTCACCACATGGGCTCTTCACTAGTTGAGTTTTCATATTTAGAGCCTTGTAGCATGTCTTCAATTAGTTTGGGTGATGACACATCAATTTTTGTTGTAGGGAGAGGGTCAGTTGAAATGGAAGGAGGAACATTCAATAATGTTCTAAGTGTTCCTTCTCTTTCAACCAATCTCCTATTAGTGTACCAAATCACTCACATTGGTGAGCACATGAGAGTTGAGTTTTCACAAGATTTAGTGGCTATCAGGGAGTTGCATAGTGATACTATAGTGGCAGTGGGTAGGGCAGATCACCAAGTAAGGTTATACAACTTCTCACATTTTACATTTGATTCTTCTCCAATAGCATTGCTGACTCATTTAGATGGAGTTAGCAAATTATGGCATGAGTGGTTTGGCCACTTTAACTACCTCTACCTTGAGCAACTTTACAAACATGACATGGTCATTGGCTTACCTTGTGTCCAATTCTCAAAAGGACTTTGCGAGGGGTGCTCCCTTGGGAAGTATCTTGAAGCAAAATTTGACAAAGGCAAAGCTTGGAGGGCTTCAAAACCTTTGGAGTTAGTCCATAGTGATGTGTCAGGACCCTTTTCCAAACCATCTTTCACAAGGGCCAAGTACATCCTCACTTTCATTGATGATTTCTCTAGGTACACTTGGATTTATTTTCTCAAACAAAAGTCTGAAGTGTTTGAAAAAATTTTAGACTTCAAGGCTCTTGTTGAGAAACAGAGTGAGAAATCCATCAAGGTTCTTCAAATTGATAATGGAGGGGAGTATGCCAGCAACAGGTTTAAGCAATTTTGCACCACAGAGGGGATTGATTTGCAGTGCATAGTCACTTACAGTCTTTCACAGAATGGGGTTGCAGAATGCAAAAATAAGTTCTTGAAAGAGATGGGTAGCTGTATGATTCACTCCAAATCCTTAGCACCATAGTACTAGGCCGAAGCCATCAATTATGCTTGCTACATTCAAAATAGGGTTCCTCACAAAGATTTAAAAGAGATAACACCCTTTGAATCTTGGCATAAAAGGAAACCTGATGTTGAGCACCTTAGGGTTTTCAGATCCCTAGCCATGGCTCGCATACCAAAGAAGAAATGCAAAGCTATGAAACATCAGTCCAAGCCTTACATCTTTGTAGGATATCTAAATGGTGTTAAGGGCTATCGCCTTCTAGATCCAGTCACTCATGAGTTGTTCATTGAGAGAAGTGTCTATTTTCAGGAGAGTCTTAGAGACTCAACACTTGGCACTTTTTCTCCCTCATCAAATCTACTTTTTCATGATGATTCCTCATCAGATTTAGATCAGCCACAATATGTTCTTGAGCCATAGACATCTTCTTCTTCGAGTTCAGATAGTGAGGACAGTGATGCAGAGTCATCCACCTCTAGTCAGTTAGAGGATGAAGAGTTAGCACCTGACTCGCCCACTTCTGGGCCACTTTGGGCCAAACAGACACTTGAGAGTGCTATCACTTGGGTTGGAGATCCTACAGATGACAGATGAACTAGGGGTGATTTTTAGAGAGATCCACATGCCTTCTTTGCTTTAGTTTTGGATCCACAAAATTTTCGAGAGGCATCAGGGGTACCTGATTGGGATAATGCTATGGAGGAAGAATATTCTTCCTTAATCAAAAATCACACTTGGGATTTGACTTCACTTCCTAAGGGAAAGAAGATGGTTTGATGTAGGTGGATATATCAGACCAAGTTTGCAGTAGATGGGTCAGTTGATAAGTACTGTTAGGTTGTGGAGCTAAAAGCTTCAACTATGCAGACATGGAGCAGGTTGCTGAAGTTCCAGAGACACCGGCATCGATAGTATAACCGACGTCGGTCATGATGAATGCAGAAGGCAACTGGCATCGACAGGGAGTCGGCCGACGTCGATCAGCACCAGACAGACAAGGATCGACATCGTTCGCCTATGGCGGTTCCAGAACTGTTCGTTGCATGGACAGTTAGTTCGTTGAACCGAGTGTTTGCATGTAAAGGCTATTTTTGAGTCTTGAGTTGCGTGTCTAATTATTGTAAATTAGAAGTCTAAGTTATTGTTTAAGTCTGGGATGTATTTATAGACCCATTGGCATGTATTGTAATTAAGGCAAGAAAAGGATTTCTTCCAGTTGTAGGATCTTGGTCAGCAGGTGTGCAAGGCCACATTTGAAGATCTACATGTGTAAGTAAGGTCTGTTGAGTTGCAGGTTGTTGCAAGCTTATGGGAGATCTACTTGAAGTACTTGTGTACTGGCAGAGTTATTACTGACTGGTTGGAGGTGAACACCAATTCTGTGTGTGAGTTGTGTGTTGGGACCATTTTTGGTAGGAGAGTGAACTCTTGAAGAAAATTACCGAACACTTGAGGTGTGGGAAGCTTCTAAGAGGTGTGGAGAAGAAGTGGCATCTTCTTTATTGTATTTTCTTTCTGGATGAGTATTAATACAATATTGTGTATTGTCTCTCATATTTTGTGCTATTTGTGAATTCTAGTTACTTGTGCTTCTGGTTAATTCTGTATGTTTAATTGCTTGTATTTGGTATTCATATTGTGCTCTTTCTGAGGAGCAAGATCCTAACAAGTGGGATCAGAGTAGGTGTGTTGTCCCTGATTCCCCAACAACTGGTATCAGAGCTTTTGGTTGGGATACTAACAGGTTGAATTAGATCTGGTTAGTGTGTGTTGATTACAGGTTACTCACAGGGGTTTCTATTTGAGTGGGAGTATAGCAATGGCAGAAGAAATTAGACTACGAATGGAGAAGTTTAATGGCAAGAACTATCAATTATGGAGGATGCAGATTGAAGATTATCTGTATCAAAAAGATTTGTACTTACTTTTGGGTGGGGTTGCATGCAAGCCCCTGGATATGAAGGATGAAGAATGGGAGGTTCTTGATCGGAAGGCTCTGGGATCTATAAGGTTGAGTCTTGCATCGTCTGTGATTTCTAACTTATCACAGGTTAAGACAATGCTAGAGTTGATGGAATCTTTGACAAATTTATATGAAAAACCCTCAGCTTTGAATAAGGTATTTCTTATGAAGCAATTATTTAATTTTCAAATGTTGGAAGGTGGATCTGTACATAGTCATCTTAGTGATTTCCATGGTTCGGTAAACCAGTTAAATTTAGTCAATATTGTTTTTGATGATGAAATTAAGGCTCTCTTAATCTTATGCTCATTACCTGAAGGTTGGGGGAGTTTGGTAATGGCAATTAGCAATACTGCGTCTGTTTCAAAAATCTTAAAAGTGGATGATGTTGTGAGTGTAATATTGAATGAAGAGATTCGCAGGAAAAGCACAGGTGAATCATCAGGGAATGCTTTGAGTGTAGAACGCAGGGGAAGGCAAAGAGAGAAGATCGAGCGTGAGAGATCAAGGTCAAAGATAGGCAGGAGATCCAAGTCTAGGTATGGCAGAATAACCTACTGGAAGTGTGGAAAGCAAGGGCACTTAAAGAGAGATTGTTGGTTGAATGAAGATCAACATGAAGGACATGAAGAAGCAGGTATTGTTGCAAGTGTTGTTACACAGGATGCTCTAGTATGTTCTTTGGATAAAGTAGAATCTTGAGTTTTAGATTCTGGTGCCTCTTTTCATGCATCCCCAAATAGGAATTTTTTTCATGAATATGTCCAGGGAGACTTTGGAGAAATTTGTTTAGGGGATGGTAAGCCTTGTTAGATGGTTGGCAAAGGGAAAGTGAAGCTAAAATTGCAGGCAGGGAACACATGGGTGTTGAAGGAGGTCATGCATGTCCCAGTTCTGGAGCAGAATTTGATTTTTGTAAGAAGTTTGGGTGATGAGGGTTGCACAGTAACTCTCACAGTGGACTCTTGGAAGGTTACCAAGGGTGCACTTGTTGTAGCAAGAGGTAAGAAAGTAGGTACGCTTTATCTATCTACTTGTATTACTAATTCTCTTTCTGGGTTATCTACTTCAGCTGTAGATTTGAAGATGTGGCTTAATAGGCTTGGTCACATGAATAAGAAGGAGATGCATGTTCTTGATTCAAAGGGTATGCTTTCGGATTTGAAAAGCATGAATCGAGAATTCTGTATGCAGAGGAAGAAAGTGACGTTTCTTGAGGGATCCGACGTTAATGACAAGAACAAGAAAGCCTTGGTTTTCAAGGAGAAGATGATGGACAGAGATCAGCGGAAGGGGCTAAAGAATTTTGAGCAGAGCAAGGTTGATTTGGACAGGGGTTTGATCCAAAAGGAGCTCGCGGGTAGAATTCATTTCTCACAATAAAAACATAGAGATTGACGTCGGCTAGAAAACTGACGTCGACGTCTAGACAGGGACCGATGTCAGCTATGTGTAGCCCGATGTTAGTGACTCAGGGATAGATAAACACCGGCATCGGTCAGGGCGAACCGACATTGGCAATGAGGCAGTCGCATGGAATTGACGTCGGTCGGGTGCAGACTGAGATGTGACCAGCATCGATCACTGAGATGGATTTTGGGTGGACAGTAAGCTGTCAAGGAGTCTCAAGTGCCCATATGGAGGACTTAAAGGGTAAGTAAGCCTCAAATTCATCATTTCCCTTCTTTACACTACTTGTTGCTCACTGATGGTAAAGAACCAAGAAGTTGTTAAAGAAGCAGAGCAGGTAGATCTAGGAAACAATGGGAGCCTGGCATGGATGAAGGATCTGATTCTTTGGAGAAGAACCAAACGGGAGTTTTTTGGTGGAGTTGCCAGCTGAAAGAAAGCACTGAGAGATGAATGGATGTTCAGGATAAGGAAGAGCGGAAATGGACACGTGAGACAGAAGGCCAGGGTATATGGTCTTGTGTAAGCTGCAGGACAATGGAGGTTTGATCATTGTGTTTCTCTTTACCAGGTTGGATAATATTAGCTACATTATCCTTTTACTGTATGATGTGCTTGTTGTAGGGTTACATATACAGGGAGTTGCTGAACTAAAGGTAAAGCTAGTTTAGAGGTGTGTCATGAGGAATCTGGGAGCAACAAGATTCTTTGGCATGAGTGTGTTCTAAGGACATGGAAGGTCATAGGTTGACTTTGTTTCAGGATGATTGTGTGAGACCGGTTAGCACGCTGATGGTTGGATAGTTTACAGAACCGTGTCTTGATTCACATAATCAGGTTAAGTGTATGGTATGTACTAAACCTAAGTTTTCCCAAGCAGTGGGAGCTGTCAGAAAGTTTGGAGCCAATTTGGGAAAGAAGCACTGGAGGGCAGTTCAGTGGATTCTTAGAGGGACCAGTAGCAGGTTGACATACTATGTAGGGTCAAGTTCTTTTCTACATGGTTTGTAGATGCGGATGTTGCAGGTGATTTGGATGATAAGAGGTGCACCATAGGGTGTGTGGTGGTTGGTCTTCAAGAGTGATTTTGAAGAGGGATACAAAGCCAAGGGAACAAACTAGATGATGTACATGTACAGGTACAATTGCAACTATTTATCTCCAAGTGGGAGATTGTTAGTTTATGGAGCTAAAAGCTTCAACTATGCAGACATGGAGGAGGTTGCTGAAGTCTAGAGACACCAGCGTCGATAGTATAACCGACGTCGGTCAGCACCAGGCAAATAGGGACCAACGTCGGTCGCCTGTGGTGGTTCCAGAACATTACATGGACAGTTAGTTCATTGAATCAAGTTTTTCATGTAAAGGCTATTTTTGTGTCTTGAGTTGCGTGTCTAATTATTGTAAATTAGAAGCCTAAGTTATTGTTTAAGTTTGGGATCTATTTATAGACCCATTGGCATGTATTGTAATTAAGGCAAGAAAAGGATTTCTTCTAGTTTTAGGATCTTGGTCAGCAGGTGTGCAATGCCACATTTGAAGATCTACATGTGTAAGTAAGGTCTGTTGAGTTGCAGGTTGTTGCAAGCTTATGGGAGATCTACTTGAAGTACTTGTGTACTGGCAGGGTTATTACTGACTGGTTGGAGGTGAACACCAATTATGTGTGTGAGTTATGTGTTGGGACTATTTTTGGTAGGAGAGTGAACTCTTGAAGAAAATTACTAAACACTTGAGGTGTGGGAAGCTTCTGAGAGGTGTGGAGAAGAAGTGGCATCTTTTTTATTGTATTTTCTTTCTGGATGAGTATTAATACAAGACTGTGTATTGTCTCTCATATTCTGTGCTATTTTTGAATTCTAGTTACTTGTGCTTCTGGTTAATTCCGCATGTTTAATTGCTTGTATTTGGTAATCATATTGTGCTCTTTCTGAGGAGCAAGATCCTAACAAGTGGGATCAGAGCAGGTGTGTTGTTCTTGGATTCCCCAACAAGTATAAGGTGCGATTGGTCGCCAAGGGTTTCTCACAAGTGGTAGGCATTGACTACTCAGAGACCTTTGTACCTGTTACAAAGATGACTTCTATTCGACTCACCTTGGCTATTACCGCAACACATGGTTGGGATGTGCACCAAATGGATGTAAAGAGTGCCTTTCTTCACAAAGACCTAGATGAGGAGATCTACATGGAGCATCTACCAGGATTTGTTCAAGATTCTTCCTTAGTATGCAGACTTAGGAACTCTATATATGGCCTCAAACAGGCCCCTTAGGCTTGGTATGCCAAGATGGATTCCTTCCTTCTCACAGCGGGTTTCACTAGGTGTCATTTTGACCCCAATGTCTACTTCTTACAGAAGGATGATTCGCTCTTGATTTTGGTTCTATATGTTGATGACCTTTTGATCACCGGGAGTTCTTCATCAATTATTGCAGCGGTGAAGGCATCTCTCTAGGATAGATTTGACATGATAGACTTGGGTTTGTTGCACTACTTCCTTGGCATCGAGATCTCACAGTCAGAATTAGGGATTTCTCTTGCACAACCTAAGTATGCTCTTGACTTATTGGCTCAATTTCACATGGTTGATTGCAAGCCATCTCCAACTCCCTTTCTATCAGGAGTCAAGCTTGAGGCTGACTATTCTTCACCATTGGTTGATGCCACTCGGTATCGACAACTTGGTAGTCTCATCTACTTGACTCACACCAGGCCCAACATATCATATGCAATGGGACTTGTCTCCAGATATATGCAGGAACTTCATGAGCTGCATTGGAAAGCAACTAAGAGGATCTTGCATTACATACAGGGTTCACATACATACAGGATTCATTACATATTTGGCATAGAGGTTGACTTGGTTGGATATATAGATTTAGACAGGGCTGGAGATTCAAAAACTCGCAAGTCCACTTTTGGTTATAGCTTCTCTCTAGGTTCTGGTCCTATCAGTTGGTCTAGCAAGAAGTAGAATGTTATTGTTATATCATCCATAGAGGCAGAGTACAGAGGAGTTTTTAATGTAGCTATTGAGGCTATTTGGCTTTAGGGGATTCTTTTTGAGTTTGACATTCCTATCAGGTAGCCCACCATCATTTATTGTGACAACTAGAGTACCATTCAAATTTGCAGGAATCCATTTCAACACCAGCAGACCAAGCACATAGAGATTCACATGCATTTCATTTGGAAGCTTATTCATAGTCAGGTCATTGACTTAATCTTTTGCCAGTCTTTGGAGCAGGTTGCAGACATCTTCACCAAACCTTTCACCGAGAGCAAGTTCATTCATCTACGAGCTCTTTTTGGGGTGTAGTCTATATCTGCAACAACATTATCTTTGAGGGGGCCCACTAGCCTCTTCATTTATTTTATGTCTCTCTTTTGGGGGGGGAGTTTTTTCCTACGAGTTTTCTCCTTTTCTCTATCTTATGGGAGATTGTATTTGTACATGGGTACCTCATCAGACCTAGTTGCTGAGACCCATTTTATATTTCCACACTGCCCACCTAAGCTGTGCCTATGGGGGTGTGTTAGTGTAGGTTTTTGTTTTTCCCTATTATTTAATTAGTGAATATTATATATTTGTGTATACATGGAGTTTTCCTACATTCGTGGGATAGGCTAGCTTATGTGGAGATGTGTGTCATAGATGTGTCATAGGTGTCATAAGAATGTCATAAGTAACTCTTTTGACAGGCTATTCTGGGTATGGGAGTTACTTCTCTATTCTTAGCACCTTGTCACCACCTTTTGTGGAGGAGTTATAGTCTATTCTTGGGGTGCTTTGATACCATTTGTGGAGGAGTTACTTACTAGCTCTCCTATATGTATTCTTTATTATGGCCATCTCATGTTAATAGAATATTGGCTTTTCTCTAAATTGTCTATGCAATTGTCTCTTGTTTGATTTCATTTACTTTAGCATTTTGTGGTATTCACTTGCTTCGTCTCGTGCAACCACGACTCGTGCATCCTCATTATTCAGACCTTGGCAAATCCTCCGATAGACAAATCACAAAAATAGAACCAAAATGTTTGGTATATATTTCCCATCCATATGCAGTTTGAAATATGCCACAAACATTGAAATAAATTCCTCATTTTGTTGCTACATCCTCCTTTATGAGAGAAATATCATCCTTAAAAATTACATCTTAACTGAAGCTATAGAGATGATTGTCTACTTCTTACGAAATGATGATTCTCTCCTAATTTTGGTTCTATATGTTGATGACCTTTTGATCACCGAGAGTTCTTCATCGGCTATTGCAGTGGTGAAGGCATCTCTCTAGGATAGATTTGACATGATAGACTTGGGTTTGTTGCACTACTTCCTTGACATCGAGATCTCACAGTCAGATTCAGAGATTTCTCTTGCATAGCCTAAGTATGCTCTTGACTTATTGGCTCGATTTCACATGGCTGATTGCAAGCCATCTTCGACTCCCTTTCTATCAAGAGTCAAGCTTGAGGCTGATTGTTCTTCACCATTGGTTGATGCCACTTGATATGGACAACTTGTTGGTAGTCTCATCTACTTGACTCACACCAGGCCTGACATATCATATGCAGTGGGACTTGTCTCCAAATTTATGTAGGAACCTCATGAGCTGCATTGGAAAGCAGCTAAGAGGATCTTGCATTACATACAGGGTTCACATAGATACGAGATTCATTATAGATTTGGCATGAGGTTGACTTGGTTGGATAAATAGATTCAGACAGGGCTGGCGATTCACAAACTCACAAGTCCACTTTTGGTTACAGTTTCTCTCTAGGTTTTGGTCCTATCAGTTGGTCTAGCAAGAAGTAGAATGCTATTGCTATATCATCCATAGAGGTAGAGTATAGGGGAGTTGTTAATGCAGCTACTGAGGATATTTGGCTTCAGGGGATTCTTTCTGAGTTTGGCATTTCTATCAGGTAGCCCACCATCATTTATTGTGACAACCAAAGTACCATTTAAATTTTCAAGAATTTGGTTCAACACCAACGGACCAAGCACATAGAGATTCACAAGCATTTCATTCAGAAGCTTATTCATAGTCAGGTCATTGACTTAATCTTTTGCCAGTCTTCGGAGTAGGTTGCAGACATCTTCACCAAACCTTTCACCGAGAGCAAGTTCATTCATCTACGAGCTCTTTTTGGGGTGCGGTCTACATTTGCAGTAAGCATTATCTTTGGGGGGGGCCACTAGCCTCTTCATTTATTTTATGTCTCTCTTTTGGGGGGGACTTTTTTCCTATGGGTTTTCTCCTTTTCTCTATTTTATGGGAGATTGTATTTGTACATGGGTACCTCATCAGACCTAGTTGTTGAGACCCCATTTTATGTCTCCACACTGCCCACCTAAGCTGTGCTTATGGGGGGGTGTTAGTGTAGGTTTTTATTTTTCCCTATTATTTAATTAGAGAATATTATATATTTGTGCATACATGGAGTTTTCTTACATTCGTGGGATAGGCTAGCTTATGTGGAGATGTGTGTCATAGATGTGTCATAGGTGTCATAAGAATGTCATAAGTAACTCCTTTGATCGGTTATTCTAGGTATGGGAGTTACTTCTCTATTCTTATCACCTTGTCACCACCTTTTGTGGAGGAGTTACAGTCTATTCTTGGGGTGCTTTGACCACCATTTTTGGAGGAGTTACTTACTAGCTCTCCTATATGTATTCTTCATTATGGCCATCTCATGTTAATGGAATATTGGCTTTTCTCCAGATTGTCTATGCAATTGTCTCTTGTTTGATTTCATTTACTTTAGCATTTTGTGGTATGCACTTGCTTCGTCCCATGCAACTATGACTCGTGCATCCTCGTTATTCGGACCTTGGCAATCCTCTGATAGACATATCAAAAAAATGGAACCAAAATGTTTGGTATATTTTTCCCATCCATATGCACTTTGAAATATACCACAAACATTGAAATAAATTCCTCATTGTGTTGCTACATCCTCCTTTATGAGAGAAATATCATCCTTGAAAATGACGTCTTAACTTGAGCTATAGAGATCCCCCAAAGGGGAGTCTAAATGTGTGTGTAAATCCATGGGAGGGTTTGGGAAACCTTTTTTCAATAATATTTTTACTTATTTTAATGTTATTGAAATACATCCAATATTTACTCCTATTAAACAAGAAACTACAAACACTACCTCTATGAACATGGCATACAAAACTACATCTCACTTTCTACAACTAAAATACCACTACCTAATTCATTAAACCTTACTAAACAAAAAACCAAACTATAGATAAAAAAATGTAAACTACTAATGGAAACAATAATATATACCATAGCTAGTAGCACAAATCCCCATTTCCATTATTAGATGTAAATATATTACGAAATGGTGCATCCCTTGACCAATGGGGTAAGGGAGCAAGCTAAACTACAAACTTATTAGACTCAAACTACAACTATATCTCTAATTTCAATCTCTACTATATCTTTCTCTCAATTTGATACATATTTTCTGCTAATAAAACTTTAAAATGATCCCTTCTCTCTCTCTCTCTCTCTCTCTCATCTCTCTCTCTCTCTCTCTCTCTCTCTCTCTCTCTCTCTCTCTCTCTCTCTCTCTCTGTGTGTGTGTGTGTGTGTGTGTGTGTGTGTGTTGTGTGTGTGTGTGTGTGTGTGTGTGTGTGTGTGTTTGAGTGTGTGTGTGTGTGTGTGTGTGTGTGTGTGTGAGAGAGAGAGAGAGAGAGAGGAGAGAGAGTAGAGAGAGAGAGAGAGAGAGAGAGA